>JAMAKR010000032.1:145901-226958 GCA_023628425.1 Chaetomiaceae sp. PYS4301M
CATTTCATGTCTCGCCCCCCCACAAAAACCAACCCAAAAAAAAAAAAAAAAAAAAAAAGAAACAAAAAAAATCATGTCACCCACCCCCATCCGCCTTGCCCTAATCGGCCTCTCCGCCTCAGCCAAAACAGCCTGGGCCTCCCGAGCCCACCTACCCTACCTCCTCTCGCCGCAGGGCCAGTCCAAGTACCAGATCGTTGCGCTCCTCAACTCATCCGTCGCCGCCGCCCGCGCCGCCATCGACGCCTACAACCTGCCCGCGACGACGCGCGCGTACGGCGACCCGGCCGCTCTGGCGGCCGACACGGACGTTGACTTGGTCGTGTGCGTGACCAGGGTCGACAAGCATTACGAGACTATCGTGGACAGCGTGCGCGCGGGGAAGGATGTCTATGTGGAGTGGCCGCTGGCGCAGAACGGGGTGGTCGCGAGGAAGTTGGCGACGGAGGGGGCCGGGAAGGGCGGGAGGACGGTGGTCGGCGCGCAGGGCGGCAGGGCGCCGGTTGCGAGCAAGCTGAGGGCGTTGTTGGAGGAGGGGAGGATTGGGCGGGTGGTGAGTTCGGAGCTGAGGGTGTTTGGTGGGCTGAATGACCGCGTTGGGCTCCCTGACGGCTTGGCGTATTTCACTGAGAGGGCTGTGGGAGGGAATATTTACACGATTGGGTTTGCGCATGGTGAGTCCTGATCTGTGCCGCTGGCGAGAAGAGGGCGTCGTTCTGACAAGTCATGATCAACAGTGTTCGACCTCGTTCAGGTTGTATTGGGAGAGCTTGCGTCGGCCAAGGGAGACTTCCACCTGCAGCGGCCGGACGTTCAGGTGAAGGATGCTACCGGCAACACCGTCAAGACGGTCCGCTCCGACGTTCCTGACCTCATCCTTGTGTCCGGAAAGTGGGACGAGTCAAACATCACGCAGCAGAACGCCACGCTGCACTTCCGCTTCCGCCGCGGCCAGCCCTTCCCCGGTGAGCCGGCCCTCGAATGGACCATCAGCGGTGAGAACGGGGAGATCCGGATCATCTCCCCGAAAACGACATTCATCCAAGTCGGCGACCCATCCGCCCCACGCATCATCGAGGTCCATGACTTTGAGACAGACAAGGTGGAGGAGGTCGAGTGGGACTGGGAGTCCTGGCAGCAGGAGCTCCCCTTCCCGGCCCGGAGCATCGGAAAACTTTATGAGGACCTTGCGGAAGTCAAGGCTACGGGAGCCCAGGAGAAGTACATGACCTTTAATGCTGCTGTGAAGCGTCACGAGCAGCTGGACAGGCTTTTGTCAGAGTGGCAAGCCTGAGTTTGGGATCAGTGGATATTTATTGCAGCTGTCATCTTGTTCTTGCTTTGGTTCCTCCTGATGGCCAACTTGAACTTTCACCTGTGTCTGGGAAGGCAAGGGGACGGAGGGTCAGAAAAAGAAGCAATTGGCATTTGGATTGCTCCTTCGTGGATCTAAGTGTTCTATGACAAACCCGAGTTTCTATTCCCAGCGTTGCTCCTCAATAATAGCGTGGTTGATTCCCCCTTGTTCGAACGAGAACCGAAGAAACTCCTTCCTCTACTCTTCTTAGTGGTTGTCGAGTCCTGCCCACGCAGAGTCTCCAAGTCAATATGAGACTGGGGAAAGACACCCGTCTTTCCTTTACTGTTGGTGCCAGACCAACACCAGTAGTCTGCATAGAGGCCTTGTTCATTGTCAGATTCGTCGTTCTCAAATCAACAACACGCGCAGCATGCGGGTCACTCACATTGAACATTTGAGATGACCTCCCCTTTTCCAAAGGAAAGCCAAGGGCCCCCTACCGTCCCCTGCGGCTGCCACTTCCACCTGGTCGTCACACTCATGCCGTTCTCACCACCCACCGGAATCTCGGTCTCCTGCGGTGGCCGCAGCTCGATCGCCTTGACCGGGAAGGCTCCAAACTCGCCGTCGTGCCGCCCCAGAGCAAACTTTCCGCCCCACTTTTCGGGAAAGATGACGCCCACGATGCGTGCCCCCTCCATGAACTCGAGCATGTCCGCATCGTACTTGGGCGGCTTGTCCAGCCTCCCGCGCCCCGGCCGTCGGTAGTGATCCTTGACTGCAATGGCTGTTGCCAGCCGGGCCACGCTTTCGGGAATCGGCACCGGGATCGGAGAATCGGGCAGGTGCAGGTCGAAATCCAGCCGGGCCGTGTCGGGAAGCGGCCCGTAACACACGGAGACGCCCGACATGGAGGGAAGGGGTTGAGGGTGCCGTGCGAGGTGTTGTACGAGCCCCTCCGGGGATCGGAAGACGGTTGGGTCGCTCTCGCGGACTGTGGCACCTGCTTGAACGCACCACAAGCAGGCGTAGTGTGTTTCGGCGCTGCTACCCTGCCGGAGATGGGATTTGAAGAGCAGCCGTAGGCGGTAGCGGGCTCCAGATTCGGCAGTGCGGACTGCTTCGGCTGTGAAGGGGTGTTAATCGTTGAGCTTTGGGCAAGGGTATGGTGACTGGAGGAAAGTACTCTGTCTTACGCTTGTTGTCCCTGTCGAGCTCCACGTCCTCTAGGTCGTGCGCATACCCGCAATCACTGCATGCCCCAACCTTGGTCATCTCATAATGAAATGGTACTGTGATACCGTCCGATGCCCGCATCATATCCCCACTTCCCGCCCCAACGCCCCCATCATACTCGTCGGTGAGCCTGATGCTGTCCCAGTGACCATCTTTCCTGAATTTCGTGGCGCCTCTGCAGAGACCCCTTAATCTGTAATACGTACTGTTCTCCCGTATCACACATTCCGGAATCCGGGGGCTTGCCGGCATCGACTTGCGATGGCCGCTGGGGAGGCTCGACTCTTTGAGTAGGTCCTCGAACCCGATCATGCTGGACTCCGAGTTGATTGTCGGTGTGGAGCGAGTTGCGGACAGTCTGGCCCCAGTGATGTCGGCGGAGTTTGGACGCTCCAGCTCGGCCAGTTCCTCAGCAATGACAAGTGAGTCCAAACTTCCCGGCATTGCAGACGACAAGGTGCTCGTGTTGGACATGACAGATGTTCTCGTGTGAGTGGTGCTGGGACTCGGGGCCGGGTCAAACGGACTCGGGCGTACCGAGGTGTTGAGCGCTGGGCCCCAGGCTCGTGAGGTTACTGGGTCCATGCTGGGTGAAGCGGGAGGAGTGAGGGCATCGCGAGACACATCGTGCGGAAAGGGCTGGAGCGGCCGATGGGAGGCAACTGACCGGCTCCGCACGAGGCGGATGGGCGCCGTCGTCTCAGCCTGTGGCCCGTCTTCCAGACTGCCTGTGGGATGGGACGAAGTAGGGAAGGACTGCTGGGTAAGCCTCGGACTACGCGGTGCAAGGCTAGATGGTTCCCGGGGAGGTGCAGCGGCACCTTGAGAAGTTCTCGGGCGGGACAAAGCCCTTGGGCGATTAGAACGGGCAGAGGATGGACGGGAGGATGGAAGTGAGCGGTTTGGGAGGGGAGGCAGGGGAGGGAACCCGCCGGCAGGTTTCTCGGGGACGTTGGGCTCAAACGTCAGCCGCTTAGCCGTCTCCAAGATGTCGAGAGCGAGAGCCTTGGTTCCGGCCTGCAGAGCGGCATATCTCGAATGGTCAAACTCGTCAGGATGGATGAAGTCGTCAAAATCCCAAAGAAGTTCCTCGAGTTGTAGCCGCCGTTTCTCGATGGAGGCTGGACGAGGTTAGCGGGGGTTGTCGCTTGTGCAAACAGCAATGGGCAGCTGTCGGTGGCTCCTACCTTGTTGTATCATGATGTCCCGGAAGGTATCGCCATACTTTTGGACGTGGTCGTCCCAGATCGGCTGCACCTTGCTCAGTGCGCGCTGACCTTCACGCACGAGGGCCTGTGCGGCCCTGGACATCAGATCGGCATCGACATGGGAGTTATTTGCAGCAATGTTGGCCAGGGCAGCAGTGCCAGCGGCAACAACATCCCGGAAGGGGCGGATGAGGAGGTCGTCGGCATCCATTGAGGTCATCCGAGGCTGGAGGCGGCAATTAAGAGGCTTGGTGATACCCGATATGCACCCTGATGAAGGAATGCTTTCGGATGGTATGAGGCACGGATAGGAGGGGGCAAGCGGAGGGAGAATGAGAGGCTCGCTTGCAGCTGAGGCCGAGGAAGGCCGCGTGGTTGGATCGAGGAATTGGAGGGGGAAAAGAGGCACACAACGGGCGAGTCTGGTCACCGGCGAGGGACAAACAAAACGACTGACTGCTGCAGTGTTGTCGGGGAATGCAAACTTGGGTCGGAGCACAGCGTTGCATCGCAGTGAGCGGAAGTTTGAGTATTCGTCTTTTTTGTTCTCTGATCAGATTGTCCAAGACTCTTGGATCGGTACCGGACTCGCAGTGCCCTTCAGCCCTCGGGGGGCGGGAGGACTGGACGTGACAAGAGCCCAGAGACCAGAGACCAGCATCAGATAGCGACAGAGACCCAGATTCGCATGCACAAGACATGGCGAGTCTTGGAAACCGCCGAGCGTGGTGCTGCCGAGGTGGCGTGGGTAATTGACTCGATGACCCATCACGTCCCAAGACACAAAACAGACAAAAAGGCCAGGAAAGCAGCGCATTTGGGGTCGGAAGGTGGGGGTCTCGGTCGATGCATTGGGGCGGTTAGAGGGGGGGGGGGGAGAATTGGATGTGACGGCGAGTGTCGTGCTCTGTTTCGATGCCCTCATTCGTTGCCGCAGTCGCGGATTCTGGCGAGCGGCGCGGAACGCAACATGCGGAAAAGAATGAGATGAGATCAGGAAGGAATGCGACTGTGCGGAGAGGGGAGGCAAACACTGTGCTTCGCTTTGCTGCCCTACCCAACACACCAGGGCAAGTGCAACGTGTGCATTCGACAACAGCAGATAAATTTGGGGCTGCGTTTGATGCCATGCTACGGAGTATCAATAATTTAATTGAGATCTGGCAAGAGTGACGAAGTTTGGCACTTGCTGCCTGCCTGTTTTGCCGATTTGGAGCCCACCCTTGCAGTTCTGTTTGAGCTTCCCACCAAACACGGTGATCACAGTATCAACACTCATCCCACACTCTCGCATTTGATTGGCTTGTTTCTGGCCATCCCATCGAAAACCGGCATATTCTGCCTCAAATCACATTCCGATTCCCGCAAAGACAAGACGAAGACGACGAAAACGATGCGATGCGATGCGATGCGAAATGGTGTTTGCGGCTCGCTTGCCAAGGGCATCCCGCCGCCCATGCTCATATTACACACACATACTCCGTACAGTCTTGGGTCTTGGTTGAAAGTAGCGATGAGGCATGTTCCGTTTCCCAATCTTCGCAGTTCCAGGTTCACGCGATGCCCATTGCTATCTGATGCCAAGACCACGTGCGCGATTCAGTGGCCGCCAGCCTTGAATCTCATGCTGGGCTTGGCGTCCCGGCGTGGTAAAAGAACGCGATGTCGATATCGAATCTCGAAATCAATGCATGGCTGGGGGCGGTCCCGCATTGGAGCTGAGACCGGCAAGGGGCCCGACGCAACCTCGATGCAGCCTGTGAGATCCAGGGACTGGGCCATGCAGTACCATTAACACATGCAAGTGTTCCTTGGCAACATGGGCAATGAACAACATGGAGCGCCACAGACGCGCTCAGCAACACACCGTCAACACGGTCCAGTTCCGAATGTGATGCGGTGAGGCATTCCGAGGCCGCCCGGAAAGCCACCACGCAGCCCCTTCCGATAATAGTCAAGGACACTCAAACAATCTGCCGAAAACCTGAAGGGAGGGTCGCTCGCCGACTTGGACGCCTTCGAGGACGAGAATACATCGAACCCCCACAGTGAACAGGGCTGACCGGGGTTCGACACCCCCATCCGTGATCCACGCCACTTGACTGCCCCTGGCCGCCTGGCGAGAGCCGCCCCTGCTTCTGCTTTACCGAACCAGATCGAAGGGGCCCCTCAGGCCCTCGGATGCTGCGTCGACAGATCGAGACCCGACCTCCACACGTGCGACGACGCCGGATATGTATATCGCACGCGGCACCCCACCCCCCATTCCAGATCTCTGGAACCCCTCTATCCACCGTGCCTCTTCGCAGCCCTGACGCTGTCGCTGTAGTCCCGTCAACATGGGATACTTTGCCGACCTGGGGGCAAACCTCCGGGCCTTCACCCCCCAGGAACGCCGCAATATCGCCTTTTACATTGCCGGCATCATGATCTACAAGTTTGGCCTCGAAGCCTTCAACGGATCCATCATCTCTCTTGCTACCAACAGATACGACTACGAGTCCCTGCGCGACGGGACCCCGAGCCGAACCTTTGAGAGAGTCGGCTTGCTGGCTGGCCTGAACCAGGCCTTTCAATGTTTTGGGTCCATCTTGATTGGCCCCCTGGTGTGTATTATTGCACTTCTCTCGACCTCGTCTCCAACCCCAACTGACAGCGTCCGCCATCCAGGTGAAAAGATACCCTACCAAGAACGTCCTCTCCTGCGCCATCCTGATCTTCGGCGTCTGCTCGGCCCTCCTTCTTATCATTGACGCCGCCACTGGCGGAACGTTTATGCCAGCTGCTTGTACGTCCTCCCCCATCGCCTGTCTTCGACCCATGGCTAAGAGATACAGTCCGCACCAACCACCCCGACAATGAGTGGCCCTACTATGGGACGTGAGTACATTAAGGCATGACACAAGTCGAGTAATCATGGGCTAACCATGCTCAACTAGATATAATACCGATGCCATGATCCCAGTCTACTGCGTCTGCGGCGTCGTGTATGGCATGGTTGAGCTCATCCGTCGAGTCATTCCGCGGGATATCGTGGGTGGGCACATTCACAAGCTGAAGAGAATGGATTCCCTGGTATGGCCCACCACCACCACTATTTATCTCTTTTTTTCTTTTTTTTTTCCCCCTTTTTTTAGTGATTGTGCCTAGCTTGTGCATGATGCCCTAACTGGCGCGAGTGACCCAGGTTCACATTTTCTACGAGATCTCAGGAACTGCTGGCGCGTTCACCACTGGACTGGCTATTATTCCGCGGCTGGGCAACAACATGTCGTTCATCGTCACGCCCATATGCTTTGCCATCAGCTCCGTCATCTGGTTCTTCATCAGCGAGCTCGACTTCCGCCGGGAGAAACAGACGGGTCTCCGGGCGCGTACCAGGGTGTCGTACTGGAAAGCTGCCTTCAGTGGCCTCTTCCTCTTTGGGGAGTCCGTCTGGGTCGGCGCCAAGATTCTTTTCTCGTCCCGCAAGTTCATCTGGCTCGTGCCGGGCTACTCGGTTGCACTCTACGCCCATCGCTACCTCGAGAACAACATTGCTCCGCAGATCGCCAGACGCTACATGGGCAACTCGGCCTGGGCCCAGATCATGGTTGGCGGCTCCAACCTGGGCGAGCTGCTGGGTGCCTTTTCCGTGCTGCTCTTCACCAACGCCATCCAGACGCCCATGCCGTGGCTGCGTCTGGACGCCCTGATGCTGCTGATCGTGTGGTACATCCCATTTTGGCACCCGCCGGCAGACCAGGTCGGCCAGGCGTGGATTGTCGCCGCGACATTCGCCCCCATCTCGTACGGCTGGGCATCAGGCGATGTCTCGCTCGCTGCGTACATCCAGGCGTCGCTTGCCCGCATCGAGTCACAGAACAAGAACGTTTCGGCCCTTGGTGCTGTTATGGCCTTTCTTTACTCCTTCTATATTGTCACCTACGCCGTGGCGGGGACGTTACTGGGGCGCTATCTCGATGGAGTGTACAACAAGTCCGGCGGCATGGCCGGCGGAGAGGTCCGCAGCGGGTTCGTCTACACGACTGGCGTGCAGATGACAGTCATTTCGGCCCTGGTCTTTGCGTCGACTTTTGTGCCCAAGGGCGCTTTCTCGCTCAACCCCAAGATTATCTCCGACGACGCGTTGGAGGACGAGCATATCGAGATTGAGGAGCAGCGGCCGGCACCCGCTCGGGGCCAGAGCCTGGAGGATGGCTTCAAAAAGACGAGAAGCTACTGCAGTAGCGAGGATGGGTCTGAGCCAAGGGTAGAGAAGAAGATCAGCGAGATGTTGTAATTAATGGCTGATGCTGGGTCTGTATATGGACATTTGGATTTTTGGACTGTACATACATGTGGGCTTTGGGGTCATTGATCATACCAAGGGATGGAACATGCTGGGCATAGCATAGGCGTTGCTTTCTTCAAGAAACGAGTGACATTTAATTAGATGCTCACAGACTAATGACAATCGAGAGTTGGCTGTGCCACTCAATGAAACACTCAGCACCAACGGCTGCTGGCAAAGGGTCGCAGAGCTCCAAGGTCACAATCGCAGATCAAAGTCACAGTTCGTGACACCCATGCTGTTCAGATTGTCCGAGGCCGTCTCTAGGGTGGACAGCCAACAAAATCAGAAGGGCATTCCTGCTCCTTCCCCTCTCGACCCAGAGACCAACTGATCAATCCATGTCCGAGCTGAATGCAACCATCCCATTCCACAAAACCGACCATCAAGAACCCACCACCAAGATCCCTTCCAATCCTCCTCCAGCCTAAGGTGCCGGCACGGCCTTCCCAGTGCCATACTCAATGTTGTAGACGCTGTCCGGCAGCCGCCCGCTCGTGGCGCCCAGCGCGTGCGGGCACGACGCCTGGTTGCTCACACTCAGGTCCAGTGAGCACTGCTCGTCATATCCCCAATGACACACCGGATCCTGGATATTATACAGGCGGTAATTCCTGGCCACCCAGCTGTTGGGCTTGCCCAGGCAGCTCGCGACGAAGTTCATGCTGTTCGACGCTGAGAGCGCCAGCCCGCCCGTCTTGAGGTTCTGCACGCAGTTGTCGGCCGAGATGTACTCGACGTCCATGCTGACGGCGCCCCCCGTGATGGGGTTTGCCGTGGCCGACTGGCCCGTGACCAGGTAGTTGTAGGCGTCGTACGAGATGTCGTAGGCCCCGCCGGACTGGTCGATCCGGAGCAAGTCGACCGAGCGTCCGGCGTAGGACACGCGCACGCAGATGTTGTCGCAGTCGATCGACATGGGCCAGTAGGCCACCCGGTTGGTGTTGATCTTGCAGCCGAGGACGCCGACCGAGGAGGAATACATGTCGTGAGGCGTGATGCCGTGGGTTTCGCCGGCGAGAGCGGCCGCCACCATGGTGAGGAGAAGGACAATGAAGGTGACCATGTTTGCTTTCTTGATGGTGGAAAAGAAGACTCAAAGGTTTGCAGAGTTGGGTGTAGCTCGACGTTGGAAAAGCTGAAGCTGCAGGTAAGGCTGCTGAAGTGAGTGTGAAGATGGTAGGAAGATGGGCCTTGGTGGAAAACAGAGCCTCTTTATAGAAGGAGAACGCAGGCCTGGGCCAATGTCAGAAAAAAAATCCAAGAATCTAATCCATTGTTGTTTCGTGAACAAAGCGTAACTTTGCGGCTGATGCCATGTGAGGCAGTAGCGTGAACCTTAATATTTGGGATATCCGAATATGTATAATTAGTGTTGGTTGCCCCATGATGAGAAGCCGGGGTCTCTAGACAAAGGAGCCACTTCCATCCAACCTAATTACTCGGCCGTCACTGCCCTTGATTTGTTCATGGGCTCGGGGGGCAAAGGCCCACCTACCCTTCCGCCGGTTCTGAAAACGGTGAGTTGACTTGAAGACAAGATTCCTCGGCCTGAACCATCTGATGTCTCTGGTTTCATAGTTGAGGTGGCCTACATCAGCCTCAGGGCAAGGGAAATCACTGTTCCAACTTTGAGGGTGGGCATGAGAACAGCATGATGGCACGCGGTACCGAATAGTTGAAGAAGTTCAATGAACAACACTTTTTTTGTTTCCTTGCCAAAGTTGCAAACCGGGAATGTGGCCATTTATTCTCCATCCTCCAGTCATGATGAAAGGGGTAAAGGCAGCTTGACATTGACACCACAGGAGCAAGACAAACCAGAAACCTGGCAGACGGTGCGGAACGCTGCATGCGAGGAATGCAAGCCGCATCTCCTCCTGTTTGAGACACTGGGGTTATGTTGCCGCGGCTTGTTGTTTGTCAAGCAAGCAAACTGCAAATCGGACATGGTTCCCGAAACCTAAACACATCACTCTTAACCACATTCAGTTCTCTCTATTGCCGGCTTTCCGATCCGACCGCGACTGTCTGTCTCTGGGAGCGGTTGTATCTCTCCAGGAATGCGAGAGCGTGGCTGCCGGCGACAATACCAGCGCCTTGATCGTGCAGCAGCGACGTACTGCGTTCCAAGATTGTTGTATTGTCGCCCAGAGCTTTGAGCGCAATTCCAGTAGGCAGGCCTCCCAGAGACCCGCCGACATGTATGTTGTTTTGCGTCAGTACGCATAATACCGCTGGTATCACGGTCCTCTCCAGTCTTGGGCTTCACAGCGTCCAATTACGAAATGCATCTTCTTGGGCCCACGCCCTCCATTTGGTGTGTGGCGAATAGGGGTGGTCATTTTTTCTGGATGGAGGGAGGCAGATACGGGGAGGATTGGCCGCTGACATGGCTGCTGTAACCCGGACGGAAAGTTAATTGACGTCCAAGAAAGAAGGGACAGGGAGGTGTCTTAACACCCCTGCTTAACGCCCTGGGGCGTGCCGGACCTTCTTGTAGCACAGGAAAATCGTATCCTCGCGGGCCGGCAGGAAGGATTGGATAATTCCCTGGTTCACCTGGAGGATGGCAAGTCGGTCTAATGAACTCAATTCTGGCCCCAACTGACCCAGTGTGAGGAATCTCTCTGTGCCAATAGGCTTCTGAACGTAACCACACAGGGTACTTGGATTCGATAACTAAGACCAAATAGATACAGCTGTTTGGGAGACATCGTGATTCCCCCAAAGTGTCCCAGCTCAAACTTCCACAATCAGTTTTGGGCAGCCTCCACAAAAATGACACTGTCAACGGCCATGCGTCCGGCAGTCGACATGACAGCCTCGAATGTCACCGTTGCTGTGGAGACGCCGGCCGGGGCGGTCCAAAACACCTGGTTGGAGGCAAACCAGAGAATGCCCTGTTGAGGATCACCCGGATCCCGGGTCATGACGGGGTTTCCGTTAATCTTGACACCGATGAACCCTATGTTGGTGGCGCTGAAGTAGGCCGTGAATGCGAGCATGTAACTCTTGCCAGGCGTGACGGGGACCGCGGGGCTGATCACCCGGGCACTCACGCCGAGCTCCTGGTTGGCGGGACTCGGAGTGGTCGACGAGTAGGCCTGCCAGGCGTACTGACCAAACGCTCCGATGCCCTGGTTGGCCGGAATGAGAGCCGCTGTGCTGAAAACACCGGCGACGCATCCGGAATCGGGCACCTGCTGCGTCCATGCACCGAGCCCACACTCGAACTCCCCGTCTGGCATGATGCCCAGGGGCGGGTTAGGGCCACAGTAGGCCGACATGGGTGAGAATGTGATAGTGTCGATGCGTCCCGCAGGACCGACCCACTCGAACGTCAGACTGGCCGTTGTTGTGCCAGAGGGACTGACCCACGGATGCTGGATGAAGTTCCACTGGCTCTGTGGGTAGTCGTAGACGTCGATGGTCCGTTGGCCGCCGCCGTTGACCATCAGGCCGATGAAACCAGTCGTAGTGCGGTCCATCCACGTGGCGTACGTGATTTTGTATGCCGCGCCTGGCGTGACGGCGGCGCTGTAGGTGGCACGGCCTGCGCTGCACGTGTTCTGGCACTGCGAGTTGCCCACAAACTGGCCTTGAAGAGACTCCTTGCCTGTCAAGCCTGGAGTCTGTGCGGCAATGGCAAAGCCCGAGTCCACCGTCCAGCTTGACCAGTGACCGAGTCCTCCGCATTCGAAGTCTCCATAGACGAGCCCTCCATTGCTGGGGGTTGGCTCGCAGACACTGCTCGTCGAAGTGGCGCTCGAAGTCTTCGTCGAAGTCGCAAGTGTGCTCGAAGGGCAGCGCGTCTCAAGGCAGCTGCAAGCCGAAATGTAGCGGCCCGGGACGGTACCACAAGCTGCTGTAGCTCTGGGAGGGAAGTTGGTCGCTGTGACGCCGCCAGCGGTGATGGTCGCGCAAAAGGACGATGCGATGGCTACCGCCTGGGGAGAGGGGCAGGGGAACAAGGCTCGGAGGCAACTGGAGCGGCATATCAGACGCTGAGAAACATTCCCGTATGCAAAACCACCGCAAAGACTTACTTGTCGGCGGCACAAGCATTTACTGCTTTGAAAGAAAGGAAAGCGACCAAGGCAAGGAGCGGAGACTTGAGAGTGGCCATAATGAGACTGGCGGAGAAGACCCAGCGACCAGCCCAAATTCGCTGCTGGCTGGCAGAAACGGGAGGAGGGTCGAGAGCATGACGGAGAGCGTCATTGATGTCCTCTTCTATCTGTAGACAACTTGCCGAAGGTGTTCCCTACATCAACGGGCTTGGGGCTGACGAAGACAGGGGGGCAGATTCAGGGTCCGTCGAGATGACGTGGAGAATGGCGGCGCAAAGAGGCTTGCAGATACGAAATCTCGAGTGCAATCACCAGGCCCAGCCCCAACGCCATGGGAGCTATTGAACGCCTGGAGCGACCGATGCCACGGATTGGTCCTAGTTCGCCTGACACTGCAGTTCAGCCCCGAAAACACACTGTGTGTCAAGCTCAACCGCGCAGTGTTTACCCAGACAGTGTCGTCTCCGCTGCAGATGTCGCCTCAGGGTCCCGCGAGAAGCAAGCCGAGCACCCAGGTTCAACAGGCAATCATATCATGCATGATATGCGCTGGTCAATATCAGACTTGTAGGGGCTGACCATCAACCTTCCTCGTCCAGGATTGCAAGATGCTCAGGCTGGACTTGCTCAAGGTAATTCATCTGTACCTGGTCATGGTAATGGAGGGTTATTGACAGCAACTCCTCTCTTCCTGTTGAATTATCCCTCAAGCTGCTCTTGCCCCTGGTCAACGAGAAAGTTTTCGCAGACATTGTCCAGAATAGCCCCCTTCCTTTAGATACTTGGTTCCCAACCGCCACAAAACCTCCAGCACAAGCCCCCTCTGCGCCTCATACGCAAACTCAATGTCCCTCCCCTCACACCTCCCGGCCCGCACATCCGCCTCCGATGCCCACACCGCATCAACATGCTCCTCAGCATCCAGCTTCACAACCGGCACGTCTGCCCCTTCATTGTCCAATACCACACGCACCAAAAACGTAATCTTCCTCCACCTTGTTTCCTCGCCCCCGTCAAACTCGAGCATATCGACCGCCTCTGTGACATGCTCCACCGTCAGGCCCGTCTCCTCTCGCACCTCGCGGCACAGGGCGTGCAGGATGGACTCGTCGGCCGCGTCTGTGCCGCCGCCAGGGCATTCCCACTTCAGCGGGAAGCCGTCGTGTGCGGCACGCTGGATGAGGAGCACGCGGTTGTCGTGGATGATGAGGGCGCTCGTGACGAGGTGGGTGAGGCCCGGGTTGGCAGAGAGGTATGTCGCTGGTGAGGTGTTGTATGGGATGAGGCTGGATTTCCCGGTGGTGGTGGCAGTGGTGTCGGTGGACATGGCGCTGAAAGGGTTGGTAGTTGCTGGCTAAAGGGGGTATTATGATCGTAGTAAAAAGTATGGGAGTTTCAAGAGCAGTCAGTTCAATGGGTTCCGTCTGGAGAAGCTCCCAGGTTATATCCAGTTTTTTTGCTGGGGAAAAGTCTGAGTGCTAGCTTTGGAACGATGTTGCCTGAATCCACCGCCGCGTCATCCCAGTCCCAAGGCTGCAACATTTTCAACCAAACATCTGCCTGTTCAAGGAGACGGCGTAACGTGCAACGCACAATGCGCAACACTTAGGGGGCAAAGGTGCGAGGTGATGGACAGTACAATGTTCCCATCTCCTCATACCTAAATTACTGCAAAGCATCTGCGACTAATATTGAAATAAGGTAAGGTACCTACTAAGGTGCTGTATACTTACCCATTTGCAGAGGCCAAACGCTAACCTCCTAGACTTGGGACGGGAATAAGTTGTCACGCCTCTTCAAGTCCGGATGACACCACGACGTGGTCTCCTTCTGCACTTCGATAGTTAAGACATTAAGTTCTCATTCACGCCTGCAGCATTGGTGACCACAGCCTCCTTGGACATCTTTTCGGCTCGTCTCTCGCTCTCCTCCTCGTTTACTCTGTCAACGAGAATCTTCATGTTGTCCAAAAAGCTTACAATACCAAGACGTGTCAGATGCTTTGCCTGAAGTCGTATCTCGTGGTCTCACACCATTCACTTAGAGGAAGCTGGTGAAGCTTGACGACTTTTCCGCCCTTGGGAAGGTCTTTCCATTCGCATTCGGCGTTAGCCGTTGCCGCCCCGCGGTGGCACTGTCAGACACAGCTCGGCGCATGGTACGTACGTGAGAGAACCTCCTCGTCCACTTGTTCTTCGAGATCAGGGGCTAGCTCGGCCATCTCGTCGCCGTTCGAGAGATTGTCTTGGCTGGGAAAATGTGGTGGAGTTTGGCTTGGTTGTTGGAGAGACGAAATAATGGAAGGATTGCGGCCCAGCAGGCTCCCTGACTCCCTCCAGGGCACGGTTGCCCCGCCGCTTGGGCCGGCTAATCGCTGCATATTCTTACTGACCAGTGGCCGTCCTACCCGGATGGAAGGCAGCGTAGCTTCGTATACTAACTGAGTAGAATGATTACCTCCTAGAGATCAGTTGGAACACGCCCGTCATCCGCGCCCTCGACAATCTCCATATTGCCCGGTTCCTCACTTTCCCAGGGCCACCTCGAAAGCTTGACCGTCGGCAACTCGGACATGTGAATCTTTCCAAGTCCAAAAGGAATCATCCTGTACGTCTGCTTCTTGGTCGCACACCGCGGGTTCTTAGGGGGCACATCCGGCGCCACGCCGCCCCGAACCGGCCAGTGGATTTCACATCCCTGGACTGAGAGGTAGTTTGCGGTTTCCTTGTCAGCTCCGTGAGCACTGAAGGCTCTTTGTAAACCGGTGTTGGAATTGACATTGTGGTATCGAATAGTTGAGGTGTCGACGGCGACGTTCCACTGCTAAAATTAGTAACACGATGGCCCAAGTCACGCGAGTCGCCACTTACCGGCTTCGTAAAGTTGAAGTAATAGTCTCTGACATGCTCATACTCCGAGAACTCGGTCGTACCGCCCCCGCGGGTGTCCCAAAACCGGTGAGGGAGTGTGCTCGTCGCATTCTCCCCGACATCCAGGGCATACAGCACGTTCCCAACATAGACGGACACGGCGCCATCTGCTCTTTCTCTATGTTCCACACGAACTCCCCCCGATCCAATGTAATACTCCACTGTGGACTTCCCCTTGGGCACTGACACGTGAAGCAACCCAGTGTTTGCATCGGGCGACATGCGAAGGACTTGGGCTGAAGCACCATCTGCCGAAAGTGAGAGAGCAGACTTGCTGAGCACAGCCCAGGACGGAAAGCGTAAGTAGAGATCAAATGCCGAATCTGCTCTGACAGTGTACCGTAGTCGATCGGAAAAGGGGTAATCCGTCTCACACTTGATCAGCACCCTTCCGATTCTTGGGATGGTTGTGTCCAGGGTCGATGGGCTCAACAAGACGTGGGCAAGTCCCTTGTCAGCTCTCGCCCAGCTATTCACCAGGAATTTGGGATACCCCTGTGGAAAGTTGACTGTGCAGCAAGGATACTGAGGTTCCAGACCGAAGACGGTGGCAACACCATTGGCAGTGGTGAAGAGCGATGGCTGCCCATCTTGGTTGAGGGCCCACGGTCCGTTGGGTCGTGTCATGTACTGATGGGCCCACATGTCGTGGGTGAGCATAGTCGGCAAGGCGTTGAAGATGACGAGTTCGGCGCGGTCGGCAAAGGAATTGGTGCCCAGAGCGTGATACAGGTAGGCGAGTGAGTAGCCTGTCTCAACGGCAGTGCAGAGCTCGGAACCCATGAAAGGTGCAAGGTCTCGCTGACTTTCATCGGCGAGGATGGTGCCGGAGGGAGCGCCCTTGTATTTGAAGGTCCAATCAACAGCGTTGGAGGTTGTGTTGATGAGAGAGTCGCGGCGAGTGAAACGGCGGATTACAGCGGCGGATTTGAGGCCTGATTAATATGTTCCGTTAGCATCCCCGGGTCAAATGAGGTGCCTGGGACTGTCGACGACCTACCCTGCCCAACGTTGACGCCGTGAAGATAAGGAAACAGCGGGTTTCCCGGCGTCGGATCCTTGATAACCTTCTCATACCGATCCTCGGTATACCAATCCTCCCACTTGAACTTGGACATGTCGTACAGCATGTCCATCGTGTCCCATAGGGTGGCTTCATCCCTCTCATTCAGCCCTGCGTTTTCCAGCAACCACTGAATGACCAGAATGGTATCATGCACCCTGACCTGTCCCCAAGAGCAGTCGATCGGATTCCACCTGCACTGCGTGTACCCCTCCCCGTCATTCTTGAGCATCCTATGCGCAAGCCTGAAATACTTGACCGTGCTGTGCACAACAACCTGGTGCCAGCCCGTGGCATTCGCCTCAGCCAGCTGTGTCAGCCCAAGGAGAAACGGCGTCCTCCCCCAAAAATTGCGGTCCGAGCCTGGTGCTTCCGGGCCGATCCACCCATCCTCGCCCTGCCGACTCAACACAGTCGACGCGATAGAGTGCACCTGGCCTTTCAGCCTTGCGTCATCGAGAACATATGCCAGCGGCACAAGCCCGTTGAACCAGTAAGGTAACGCCTCATTGAGCACGCTGTAGTCGGTCCCGCCACCAAGCCACCTGGAGTCGCTGACGTAAGGGTAGAAGTCGTGCTCATGGCCGGCAAGGCCATCGGCCATCGCCCGCAGCTCGCCCCGGAGCCAGCCCTCGGGGGTGACGCTGCCGACGGGAAGTGGTGGGAGAGCCCATGGGAGGACTTGCGAACTGGTCAGTATCAACGACGTCACAGTCGGTGATTGGCTCGTGACACTCACGTTGCCGGCCCCGCGCAGCAACGGGGAAAGAAGGTGCGAAAGCCAGCGACACGGCCAACCAGGGCTTCATGATGGGTGAGCTGGTGAGAAAAAAACGGGGAAAGAAGAGAAAAGGGGATGCCAGTCCCTCGAGTTCTAGTTAACTTGCGAGCAACAAAGCTGGAAAATGGTGAAACATTGAGAACCCCAGGTATGGAAGGGTCACAGGGCCCGAGCCACGCGCGGCACACGAGCGATTGGCGGTTGGCGATTGGCGAAAGAGGCGCGGATGGGGGGCCGACTTTTTGTGGGGTTGCAACTTGGTGATCACATGTGAGATGTGAGACGGGTTCGCGCAGTCAGGAGGACAGAGGGTCGTTCTCCGCACATGCAGCAGCTAGAACCTGGTGCAAAGATCACAACAACTGGGCATCCGGCCAGCTTCCAGAAGGTCATGTTCCGTTCAGCCGTGGACATATTGTGTTGGAAATGACGCTGCAATTAGATGTACATTCAGATAGATTATTTATCCCCCGTCATCATACACATACACGGGCAAGCAGCCCTCTCTCTCACCTGCTCTTGCCCACTTCCCTCCTCCTTCTTGTTCCCTTTCCCTCTGGCCTCGACACCGGGGAAGCCTTTGCTTCCCTCTTTGGGAACGGACAAACCATCTCGCTGGCGTACGCTGTATATCGCTCCAGCAAGTCCGTATCCGCTATGCCGTGGTTGTTGTTCGCCCGCCGCTGCGGGCCGAACGCAAAGTGCACTGCAAGGCCGTCGCCCGCCACAACAACGTGCTTGCCCAGCTTTTTGGCAAGGTCTTGGGTCAGAAATTTCTCGTCATCCCAATCCGAGAATGGATATGCATCCATGATTTCCCCTCCGCGCACGGCGAGGAAATTGATGCTGAGGCGGTCGTAGTGGTAATCCCAGACGCCGAACTTGTAGCGCGAGGTCTCGTTCTTCTCGACGTGCTGGAGGAAAGAGTAGTGGAGCTGGGCGGTGGCAGCCCAGTTCTCCAGGGACGGGCCGAAGGCGTCGTATTTGAGGGTCGAAGCGGGGTATTTCGTAGCGTCTTCGTACTTGCCCGGGTCTCCCTGACGTACGGGCAGCCAGCGGTGACCGGGGAAAGGGGCAGAGCTCGAGCCGTCGATCTTGAAACCATTGGGGCCGCCAGCGGGGCCATTGTACGGAGGGAGCTCGGAGGCGCGCCAGGAGAAGGGCGGTAGAGGCTTCGAGGGCTTCTTCATCTCGGGCCAGTAGGGCTCGAAGACACCAAGGTGGTAGTGCACCCATGAGAGGGCGGGGTTGTTGACGACATTGGCCGAGACGGCCAGGTATGCGGGGTTGTCGACGAGGGTCTGGACGACATTGGCTATCGCGTTATCCTCGATGAAAACGACGTCGTCATCGATCTTGATATAGACCGTGTCGCGTTCGTTGACGGCGGTCCACTGGCCACGGTAGGAGCCGCTAAATTCTCCTTGGGACGTGAACTTGCGGTACTCGGGGGTAGAGGGGAGGAGTTCGTTGTCGAGGTAGTCGAGATCTTCCTTGTTGTCGGTGTTGATTGTGAAGATGATTTCGTCCAAGACCCCGCCGTTGACCTTGAGATTGCGCTAGAAGCACAGGTCAGTCATGATCACGCGCCGATCGGTGCATGTGCTCCAACTAATAGAAGGCAAGATGAAAAGTAGGAACCTTCAAATAGCAATCCAGCACGCGAACCAGCTCCCTGCGGCCAAAAAAGACGAGGCCCACAATCCTGACCTCGCGGGGATTGCCCGGCGCCGACGTAACCGGCGCGGGAGGCGTAGGCGTTGTTGTCGGCGTTACCGCCACCACCTCTGGTGGCGGGGGTTTTGGAGGCTGCGGAGCCGGGACATTGTGTTGATCAACGGTCGCAGGGCGGTCGCGAAAGTAACCAATGTCGCTGCCAAAGGAAAGGAGGTAGACGCCAACGAGGGCGAGCAAGGCGAAGGCGTAAACGGCGACCCAGTGCGTCGACAGGGGAAAGCCCCTGGGAAACATCGCAGAAAATTGCGGGAATCAAACGAGGGTAATCCACCAACCTACCTAGGCATCGTGTATGTGTGTGCGTGCGTGTGTGTTATGAGATGGCATTCGTCGTCAAGGTGCTTTCGAGGAAAGATCACCCTTATCGCCTGTATTTCGTACTCAAGGGAAAAGCGAAAGAGTGGAGAGAATTGGGAATTCAAGGGCGGCCTGCGAGGAAAGGGGTGGGCCCGGAAAGAAAGCTGACATGGAGACGCTGGCTTGCGATGGGTGGAGGGGATTGGGGGGAGGCGTTCTGGGCGCCCAACTCAGTTGCCACTTTTCCGAGATGTCGCATTAATAAGACGCCGCCTTAATTACCTGAGCTTACCTACCGGAGAGCCAACACACCCAGCTGAGCTTTGGCGGGCCTGGTCCAACCAGTTGACCCAATCCGCAATCCGGCACAGTGGGGAGACCTTTTTGCTTTTGCTCACGAATGAAGCCGCGACTCATCTGTACTCCGTACTGCGCTGCGAAGTTCAGGGGTTGCTCACTCATGCGTGGCGCGTCGCCAAACGCATGCTTGATGGCTCTCGGAATGCTCCGTACAGTACGGAATAGTTTGGCCCGCAGCAACGAGCCCAAGCCGCCGGTGGGATCCAGGTTTGTTGGGCTGGCTCGAGGCTGGGGAGCAGCTACTCCGTATGAGTGGGCCGGCGTCAGCACGGGTCAGCATGGCGGGATTAGCCCTGCCCTTGTTGGCCGGCGACCAACATCTTGAACCGGGATCACTGTACACTAGTGTACGCCTCATCCACGCGCCGCGTGCCATGGAGGGAAGTGAGGGAAAGACGCGACAAAAGCTGTCCCTGATGGCGACATCGTCGGGGTGTATTCCGTACTGTGTATGTACAGATTACTCCGTACCGAAATCGTATTGGCCGCGAATACGGACCAAAGACTCTTCGAAGGCGGTTGACGAGGAAGCGAGCGAGATGCACGCCCAGCCCAGGGAGCAACCAAGCGAAATACAAAACTGCAACAATGTCATCTGTCCGGAACTTCGTCTGTGTCATCAGCGCTACCTTATCATTGACTTGTCTCCATTCCCGTTGTCTTGGTCTTGGCCGTCATCATGAGCCGTTTGAGCCGCATTGCCGGCTTGGCCCCGTATGCCTGACAGGATTCCGTTACATTACAGATTACACTGCACCAACAGCTGACGACACATTTTGGCAATTCCCAGATTGGCGAAGCGTGGGAGTTGACGGAACGCTGCAAGGTTCTCAAACAAACACCTGCCCGTTTGGGTTGCTCTTCCCTGGCCCCGAAGTCCGAGATCCAACATGGTGTGCACTGTGCACAGTGCACGCACCACAAGCACACAGTGGGCGAAATCGCCAAAGTTCAAGCCCGTCCAGTCAGCATCCCATGTTGATCGTTACCGCTCTCAGGCCTCCAACGAATCGACCTACTGTAATTACTCCGTACTTGCACATACGGAATATACGGAATACGGCTGTACATCTTTCCGTCTCCTCCCAATGGTCGTCCTTTTTATTAATCTGTACGGAATACACGCCGTGGCCTCCCCTGCCGTCTGCATCTTCAGCCAAAGTCGGCAGGGACCTCGCCAAACACCCTTCCCCAAACAACATAATACCAATCACTGCTGGAGTCACTCTGTGTTTGGGTCGGCTTGACGGTGATGGATGATGCATTGAAGCATCAGGGATGACGTCTGGGGGATATTTTGGTGGGATCGAATCAACAGCCAATCCAGTCCAAGATGCCAATGTTCCTCTGGCAATCCAGTCCAAGATGTCAATGTTCCTCTGGCGATGCAAGCCATTCAACTCCACCTTGCTGTGCTGTGCCGCCGCCTGCCGCCGCCTCGTACCACGAAACCGAATCAGAAGGATGCACCTTATTTTGACCTCATAATTACATCTGCACGTACGGAATTCGGAATTCGGAATGCATAGACCATCTTCAAACTCAACCACGAGTGCCCTTTTACAGGTCCTGAACTTGTTGGTTTAGGTGCGCCTGAAACAGGGCAATAACTGCATCTTGAGCTCACCTGGATTCACCCTCACCCTCAGCACGAACCACTGGCCCCTACCTGCCAGAACATTTCCCCTCGCCAAGCCAGGCTGAGCCAGGTACTGTTGATGCTTCCCTATCCCTACATGGGATGCACCCCGCCGGGAATCGCGTCGAGCCCTGCATCGTGTCCACTGTCAGCATTGCATGGCCATCACGTTTGCAGCGTCTCTAGGGTACCTACATCCTTCCGTTTCCTCGGCAATCGTCTGTTGCTTCTGACACGCCGTGGCCTCCTCAGCTGTCTGCGTCTTGAGCGTAGAGCACCGGTCGCCCGTGCAACGGGCATCCAACGCGCGTTGCAGGGCGTCGCCCTTCCACCCAAAAACGTAGTCACCGTGCTGACCAAAACCAGTTCTGCATTGTCGTCAGCGCTGTCAACGCTCAACCTGAGTCAAAGTTGTGCTGGCTGGGACATACGCATCACCCATAGAATACACGAGCGGCTGACCGGACTCGGGCCAGATTGACGGGTCGTTGAACTCTCTGGTATCCCAGATCACCTCGTACATGAGCTGGGGAAGACGGACAGGGTGTGTGGCCGGGCAGGGACCAGTCGACTCAAAGCTGCCGCTGCTGGGGTAGGCGACGTGGCTTTTGTGGTCAGGGGTGTCGACGTTCTTGCCGTCCCAGCATCTATTAGAGCACTGGCGTTAGTGTCTCTGGGCATCTTTGAGATAGGCCCGGGGCAATTGTTACGTCGGGAAAGTAATGGTCGTTCGGATCCCGCCCGGACAAGGCTTGCTGGGAAACGCGGCAGTGTCTTCTCCCGTGCATGGTGCGCCGCCAAAGGGGGTCTGCTCGATGTTGTGCTCGCAGCGGTGGCAAATCTGCTTTTGCATGCCTCTTTGGGTTCGGAGGGTTGGGTCGCCCACCAACATGCGGAAGCCCTGAGAGTGCACATGTGTCAGTACGAAAAGGGGGTCCCAGGACGTGACGACAGTGTCTCCACAAGACTTGATCCTCACCGGCTTGAACGCCGTCACCTTGGTCTTGCCATCGTACGGCGGAATGTAATACACGGTAACGCCCTGAGAGCCCTTCAAACCCAGGTTGACCATCTGGGGAACGCGCTTGTAGCTCCCGTTTCTGGCGCGGAAGTAGATGTTGGCAGTCCAGTAGTTGCTAAAGTCCTCGGAAAAAGTACAAGTAGTACATGTAGACCTTTCGGAGGGGTCATAGTCCACCGGGGTCATGGTGGCATTGAACGAGTTCCCTCCGACTATTTGGTGGACGTGTGGCGACTGCAGGGTGCCCGGATTGACCAGGGGGTCCAAACGCTCGATCACGAGCTGGTTGCACTGGAACCGCATCATGGCGGACTGGGCAAACTGGCCGGCTGCCTGCCGGGCGGAGAGGATAGCCGCCGTGACGAATATGGAAGTCTTCATCTTTGCTCTTTGGCTTTTGGGCAGTCCCAGTTGTCGAAAACCGATGGTACCTTTGCTTAGGTGGTGCGATCAGGTATTGCCATAAGAGTTGGCAAGGAAGACAAGTCCTGTCACTGGCAACATCAGTGGGCAAAGAGTAAAATTGCAACCGGGAACATTAGTGGTAGCCCAATGCTCAGCCTCAGAGATGTCATTGGGGTCCCCTTGGCTTCGGAACTTCTTGATAGACCGAAGCTTGGGGGATAAATTTGATGGGATCTAACAACCGATCTAGATAGTCCCTCTGCACAGGCTGAGAATCAACTGCCGATTATTGGCAATCCCGCTCGGGAGCCAAATTAGGGGCAAACAATAATTAATAATGAATACATCCGGAGTGTCATGGCTCAACCGTTGACGCCGAGAGCCCTTGATTATTACCGTCTTCAGTTGCCCCTCAGGAACGTGATAGATATTTCCGGGCAACTTTACCCTCTGCTCGAGTGGAAAGGGTTTACGCTGTTTTGGTGATCTAGGCGTTGTACTTGGGGGCCGCGCTTCTAAGATATGGACTGCATGACTTAGGGCTATAATAGCAGTAACCCAAGTAGAATGGCATTGTAGATCAAGGATCGTTGCTTCTCTTTACAAGTGACACCCCTTCATTGCAAACTGCCAAGCTGTTGGGCAGTGCCCCCGCCAATGTCTGCCAGTTTACAATGCCGAACTACCGATGCAGATCCTTTAAAGTTCATACTCTCGCCCTGAGGGACGATCCACGAGTCGCCACTTCACTAAAGCGGGAATTAAGTCAAGCGCGGCCTGGTGCTGACTCTGCGAGAACCGAGTTTCGAACAGACAGCTGAGGGTAGTTTTATTATTCGTTCGTCCAGTCAGGGGCTGTGCCTAGGACACAAATCCAGTCATTCGTACTGACGGTGAACTCGTCACTTGTTGCACGGGTTCCTCAGCCAGTGATCTCTCTGATTTTGGCAGAAGTAGAGAAACCCTCTAGAAAAGGCTTGGACACCAGCTCCTTCTCTCGTCTGCGATATTGTATCGTGCGACGCCAAGTTGTATGTAGGGCGAGACGCTCAGGGAGGCGTCGTCGAATACTGTCCGGCCTGCTGTAGAATGGGGAATGAGTGACATGGGTGATAGCAGTTTATTTACCACTTGCGCTGTTGTGGAAATGTTGTGACTGTTTCCTTTACGTGGAAAAAGTATCATCAGCAAAGGTCGTGCTCTTCAGGTTGCAACAGGAGAGAGGGTGCTGGGCAGCGGATGTCGAGAGCTGGGAAGTGACCGTTCAGGTACAAACCAGCATTATCCTTGGAAGTATAGCCTGTTACATGTTCGTCGTAGCACCGACGTGTGGTTCGGCTGGCTTGTATGAGTAACACGATCTCGTGAATGCCGGCTTTCGAGGGATCTCCAGAGGGTTAGATACACGCAACCTTAACCAATTAAGACTGGAACAGTGTCCAGAGACGGATGCTCTCGAGAGACGATGGGAAACAGAGGCCATATTTTACATACAATCACATCGGCAGTGCCCAGGGGAACATCTTACACAAGGTTACCTATCTAAGGTCTATAGAAAGAACTGATGGGATTATGTAGCGGAATAGACCTTGGGAAACATGGTCACAATGTGCTGCTGCCACACTGCTTACTATTATCGATACTATGACCACCTGAATATATATGTAAGGTACATGTAACTAAAATTAATCCATAGTATTTCTGCTCTTTTGTTTTCTCTTTTTCTTGTCCTTTTTCTTTAGACATACCTCTATGCAGTGGCTCTTTTCCCAGGCCTGTTCATCCTGCCGGTTCCAGTAGAAGACATCGTCAAGGATCCGGTGAACTTTCTCCCCGATTATAACAAACTGGTTAAGCATAGCCGAGCGAGGCAAGGCTAGGAGATATTTCGGAATGACTTAAACGCAATAAGTGCCTAAGAGGATCAAAGTTCAATGACTCGGGTTGCTCAGCTTGCTGATCTCATGCTTCCACCCGTTGGCCAGATATGTGACTTTGAGTCATACAGCGAACTTGATCATATCGTCTCAATGGTGCTAAGATCCATGACACGGACGGGCTCCTGGCGGTACATACAACTCTTCCACCTGCTTCCAGCTGTCGTCGTTTTCCTCGACATCTTCCCGATCGTCATCGTGGCGGACAATCGGTTAAGCAGTTTGAATGTTAAGTGCTGCATGGTCCTATGTCTTAACGACCTAGGTATATTTCATTGTTGCTGTGGTATTGAGGCTGGTTTTGAGCCTTCGACTTCCGAATGGGCATTCTCATGTTCCCAATGATTATGAAACCGCTGCCCTCCAAATACAGGCATTGATCGCGAGAAAAATGTAGTGCGACCAAGACAGTGCCCAGAAGCTCGCCGACTGCAGTGTTCCAGTGTCGCCCGCAACCTAATTAACTCGCTCGCAAGCTCATTGACCAATCTGACCTCACAGTATGTGGCTGTTGGACTGAGTAATTATGTTTGAGCAAGCGCCTCAAAGGCTGCCTTACCACGAACAACGTGGTTCTGCAGGGTGGGCAGTCAGCCAAAAAGTCTGCCTTTCCCCTCAAATGGCATGCGGGCCGACCTTGCCAATGTTTGGGGGCCGCGCCCAACCATAGTTACGCGATATAGGCCTGAGGGCGTGGAACGAATTTCCATGGGAAATGGGTGTGCGGGACAGGGGTTTCGTTGGAAGTTTGGCATAGTACAGCATGAGGGCAGAGAAATCGAATTTTTGAACTGCTCTCTGTCCATCTAGTGAGGTGCCTAACCCTGAAGGCCGGGTCGACGTCCCGTGTCCCGCAGAAAAGTCTTGAACGACATCCTGCCAAGGGTGGCGGATGAGGATGGTGTTCCGTCAACGGCGCTAGATGCAGTGGACTGTCATGCGGATGGCCTGTTGGCAGTCGTGACAGGCTCTCTTGGGCCGCCGAGTGCCAGTCGTCGACTTATTTGCAGCAGACACAAAAAGGGCGGGTGACTCTTGACTTTTTGCTGCTGGGCGAAGGGTCACCGCTCTGCCTTTGACTCACTCACCGAGACAGGAAGTCGACATTGAAGAAGAAGGCACGAAACAACATATAAAAATGAAGAGCGGCCCGCAGCCTCTACATCGCAACACTATGGAGAAGACGGTGCCCGCGGACTCTCACAACCCGGCAACTCCAGTGTCTGAGGTCGAGGATACCAACCACGCAGCACACCATGTTCGAGCAGCCGGCCAACCCGCAGATGCATATTCGATACAGAAGGAGCCGCCAATGACCCTGGAGAAGCCCGCGGAACCGACGCCTTTGGATCAACTTGGGGACACTCCGGAGTGGATCGAATGTCCTTTTTGCCACCAGCAGACCAAGACACGAATCGAGGAGAAGAAGGACAGAAAAATGCAAATGTGAGTAACGTGCCTGCGGGCCTCCGCGCTGGCACAATTGGCCGTCCTGGTTATCATTGACAAGTTTTGCCTTTTCCCTAGACTGTTTGGAGCACTGTGTTTTGTGATCTGCGCGTGTTGCACCTGCGCCCCTTGCGCTGGCCACTGGTTCGAGGAGAGGTGGTACTTTTGCTCGGGATGCGAGAACCATGTGGCGACGCTGCGGCAAGGTGCCGCCGCTCATCTTGTCTACGGCCCGGAAATCCCGGCGCCGCGTGGAACCGCATGGCCTGGGTGGCGGCTGACTAGTAAGTAGTGGTCAACGTGGTTGGGCTAGATTACGTTTCAAACTTGCTGTCAGGGTCGAGAGTTGGAGGGCTTTGATTAACCTGATAATCGGTATTTCCGTACCTCATAACATAATATTGTTGTTACTCTCATATTTGATCGTCGAAACTGGCCTCGGCTGTCCGTCAAGTCGATGATGGCTCAGCTGAGTCGTCAATGCTTGTGACTAGTGGAGTTTTCACCTGCATTGGCCGAGGAAAGACTCTGCAAAGACCCCCATTAGTTCCCAAGGATCACAAGATCGAGAGAAAAGAAGAGAAGGTGTAAGCTAGGTTCTTTTCTTTTCTTTCTCGAGCTGCTGATGATTCGAGGTAATAGTTGTTGACGAACACGTCATCTTGAAAAGTCTACCAAGAATAAAACCCGAGTAAGGTAGTTTCTCCTACGCCATGGTATAATTATAAGAAAGCAAACCCCCCTATTTCTTAACGGTGACTCGTACCATTCCTCAACCTTCTCATCATCCTCAGCTTGTATGACAACCACATCCAACCCCCCAAGATCGAATCCAGCAGCCCTGAACCCCGACTTGCAACAGTCCCTCACATAGCCCACACCAACCCCGACACAAGCAGCACCCACATCCCAACCCCCCTCACTACCCCCATCTTCCCCGCCGCATTAAACTGGAACCCCGTAATGATCGCGTCATCTGTGAGGTTCTTCCCCCTATCCCCTGCGCTGATGCAGGACATGAGTTCCTGCGTCACGCTGTCGTGCTTCGCCGAGTTGTTAAAGTATCGCGCGGGAATCTCGCACCAGAGGTAGCAGTTGTCGGCGATCTGGGCGGGGTTGGGCGAGCAGCAGGCGGCGAAGGAGTCTTTGGTGGTGCCGACGCCCGGGCGGACCACGATGTTGATGTTTTGTGGGACGGGAAGAGTGGTGATGTCTGGCATGCCCGAGGCGCTACGGGGGCAGGTGATGTTTCCTTCCATTGTTGGGGAGGCGTGGTGTGTGTTTGCGTGTTGGTGTGCGTTTGCGTTTGCGTTTGCGTTTGCGTTTGCGTTTGCGTTTGCGTGGAGGTCGGCGTATGCCTTTCTGGGTGGGATTGGTCTTGGGGACCCGACGATGGAGATGAAGGATAATTAGGGGTCGGGATTGTCAACAAGAATTTTCTGGACTTGGGGTTCCAACACAACAGCCAGTAGAGGAGAAGAGAGGACGAGGCTGGAGGTGCCGACTATGAACCAAGAAAATGAAAACAGAAAAGTCAGTACCCGCGGGTACAATGCCCAATTATCATTCCATGGCACATGACTCTTATGTTGCCGTTTCAACGCGGCGAGGCGGTGCCCCAGGCAGCTCTTCATAGACTTAAGACGATAATTTGATTGGGTGTGTTTCGACGATCATGCCCAAGAGAGGGCCGACTGTATAGTGCCCAGGAAGCTGCGCCGTCCAAACCATGCCAGGCACTCCACGATTCGCGGGATGGACCCCTGTCGACGCGGGTCAAGTTTTGGTTTGGGGCCCTCGCACAACCGTCCCGCCACAACGCTGGTCGTGTTCATGCTTACTATGTAAACCCCGGTGCCCGCGTGACCCGAGATGGCCTCCCTTGTGCCCCAAGGCTCGGCCCGGGGCTGCTTGCCCACCTCCTCGAGTTGCAGCCTAGATACTAACGTAAGCGGTTAAGAGATGGTTCTGCCACGATTTCATATCCGCGTCCCGGCCCACCAGATCCTGAGGCCGGTCTCGACCTCGTTGGCTGGCGGACGGGCCGAGCGGCTGGGCGGCCAGGGAGGACCAGGGGATTGCGAGGCATCGGAGCGACGCTTTAACTGGCGGCTTGTAGTATTTCCGCGCATAGGTACTAAGCAACCTTGAAGTTGTGCTCACCAAGATGCTCCTCGAGATGGTTCTTGTCCACCGCGGCGGAGGCACAATAACAAGGATACGGGATCTAGATAATATGCTCCAACGCAAGGTGTAGTTCGAGAGCTGCACGGAGGCAATGTTCCTCGCAACCAAGGCATGGCTCCCATACATACATGTTCGTTTATGAGCTCAGCTGTTTTTTGACAACTCGACCCCAATCTTCGGGAGTGTGGACCAAAATGCTCGCGCCTCCGCCCTTCTTTTTTCCCCTTCTGGAGTACAATTTTCATGCTGAGAC
This sequence comes from Chaetomiaceae sp. PYS4301M, assembly GCA_023628425.1. Lineage (NCBI taxonomy): Eukaryota > Fungi > Ascomycota > Sordariomycetes > Sordariales > Chaetomiaceae > Chaetomiaceae sp. PYS4301M. The sequence continues at coordinate 174,111 of JAMAKR010000032.1, forward strand.
TTCTGCGCTGATTTCAATTCAGTGCAACAGAGCGGGTACATCGAGCATCGTCCAATTTTGATGCATTCAAGGGTTGCGATGTAGGTAATATCAACCTGAACATAAAAAAATACCTTCCCTAACCAATTGGTACGCCGCAAAGATTGCATGTAGCAAAGCAGCCTGACGGCTACTCCTCCTCCTTACTCTTCCTCTGAGTCCTCCTCGGCCTCCTCGAGCCACGTAAGAAAGGTTTAGGCAGCGGCGTGGACCTTCTTGGAGGTGACCGGGTCGACGTACTCGTCGGAGGCATTCTTACTCCACTTGTTCAAAACCTCTTCGGAGACGAGTTCTTCGTTGTAATACAACATTAAGATCTTGGAGGTCTTTTTGTATATACTCGCTAGCTATGAGACGCTCGGTGCCGCTGAGGACGGCCTTCCCGTGGCGCTCGGACGAGATGATCTACATAGAATTAGTAAATGTTTTTCTTTTCTTTTTTTCTTTTTCTTTAGACTTCAGAACGTACCTTCTTCGATAGGGAAGCACGTCTAAAAATCTGGTGGATAATGTTCTCGCCGAAAATGGTCTGAACCAGGACGAGAATAGTACGGTGCTTGGCCTCAATGCCCAGCTCCTTGGCCTTGCTATAGATCTCGATGTCATCGACCTTGTTAACGCCGCCAGCACTTTCCGCCTCCGCGATGATCCAGTAGGCCAAATGGTCATAGGCTGTGTATCCACCGCCCTTGCCCTCCTCGTCATTGTCGTTGTCGTCATCATCGTCGCTGTCGTCGTCCTCGTCGTCATCCCTGTCGTTGTCCTTGTCGTCGTCCACCCCGTTCAGAATGAGCTTCTGCTTGAACTCACCAGGGAGTTGCTGCTGGCGGGCCTTGATAGCCTCCTCGCTCATGTCCATAGCACTTGCGTAGGTAGAACTATTGGCGTCGTGGAATGCTAAAATCCCCTGTTCTTGTCCCTTTCGATCTGACGCGGGTTGCCAGGTTGGCTTGTAGTGGAACAAGGGAAGATCTTCGTTCCCTCAGGCAGTTTCAGGGCGCAGGCGCGGTGGTAGGAGGCGGTGACATGGTATGACCCTGCCCACTTGCCGTCTCCCTTCTTCATTGTCCTGTTGGTCTTCATGTTCCTGGTGTCGACCAAGACCTGTTGCCCTACCAAGTAATATCGCGGGGCCTCTTGGCGATGGGTGTGGGCATTTCGCGGACGTGATCACGGTGGTCCTTTCTAGACCCTGAATGGATCAGGACGTCGGCAAGGTATGTTGTGCAGGTCTTGTCGAATAGGTCGAATAATGTGCGAGTTAGCAACCGTAGCGCACTGGTGGACAAAAGTTTTTAAGTGAACATGTCAGAGGGCCAATATCTAGCCACGTCCTTTATCAGGTAGCTTGGCCGCCTTGCTCTCCAACAAACCCTAACCCTACAGCAGGTGCTAACACCTGCCAATCTTCCGTAGTATAGTGGTCAGTATGTGAGCTTGTCATTCAACAACGCTCGAGACCCGGGTTCAATTCCCGGCGGGAGAGATTGACCTTTCTTTTTCGTCTTTTTCTTCACCCATCTCCAAAATCAAAGGTTGGATTTCAATTTTTGTGTTGTCGTTAAGACTCATTAGGTGACGATCCTTGAGTTCTCCCTTTTCTTGATGTCCCGCTCGCACAGACTCCAACAAGCGATCAATGCCCCTTCCCTTGCCCCTCCCTTACGTACGAACACGAAGTCTCGGACGTCCGTTGCATGGTGGGACAAAGACGTCTTCTGTTTCGTATGCACGGTGGACTGGCTTCATTCCCAGCTATTTTGTCAGGGTAGCCCAAGTTCCAGGTTGTCCTTGACAGATGCAGACTGACATGAATCACTCGCAGGGGGGGGGGGGGGGGTGCAAGGGCGGCGTAGGACTTTTGTTGACAACAAAACAAGGCAAATCAGCCCTTTCTTTTGCCTTCTTCTGGCCTGGAAAACGAAGAGCGATGGGCCCCGAAATGACGTGGCCGACGTCGGAATGGCGGGTGGTTCGAATGAGCTTCGAAGGACGTGTGTTCTGTGTCCAGTCGCCAAGGACTCTGCTCGCACCGATTTCCGAATTCGGGACCGGACAAACTGGAGGCTGAGTGGGTGGCCTCAACATAAGCACTGCGCTGCGGCTCTCAGGCGGGTCTCTCAGCGGCACTCGCTGAATTCGTTGGCTGTAGCTGACAGGGAGCTGCCCAAACGACGTGTCCCAGCCCTACGGCCACGCATGCCAAGCGCGTCGTGGGTGGCTCATCGCAGACAGAAATGCGCTGATCATCATGGACATGAGCAATGTAGGGCTGCGGATGCGGACAGGACCGGCGAGTTGGATTTAAGTAGAAGAATGCCTCTCCTCGCTCGCTCGAGCGAGAGTGACAAAAGGAACAGAAAAGGTTAAAGCCAATCCACTTACAACTTACAAGCTACTCGCAGTCATTTGCAACCATCACATCACACAGTGGACCACAGGCGCCCAGACTCCACCATGGCCGCACTCACAACCCTCTCGGCCAAACACCATCCCTGGCACCGACACGATACATCAGCCCTGACAGCCTGGGCCATCGAAGAGGAGCCATCCCACAGGGTATTATCCTACACGCCGCGCACCCAAGCGCGGCCCAAGGCTCTCAAACGCCTCCGAAGATCCGAGTGCCGTGAGGTCTTCCCGTCGAACGACCCGTCTCTGCCCAGCATCCACATCCACGGCAGCGCATGCCGCTGCAGCGAAATCCAAACCGCAAACCAAATCGAAGACACCATCCTCGCCCACAAGATTGCATCTCTCTCCAAATCCCTCCTCCCAACCATCCCCAACACAACAACAACAACAACGACGGCACCCCGCAAAACCCCACCACCCAACCCCAACATCCCAACCCGCCCCTCCCGCCGCCCCTCCCACCGCGGCATCCTCTCAACTCTAACCCGCCTCTTCTCCCCGCCCCAGCGCTCAACACCACCCCCAGCCTCCCTCCCGTTGCAAGCCGACCTCTGCATCGGCGCCGCAGCCCTCGACATCGACAAGGTTGCGCGCTACCTGGTCCCCTCCGCCACCGGCTCCAGCGCCCCGCCGCTACCGCTGCCCGTCAACCAGCCCAACCACCTCGGCCTGACGCCCCTCATGGCTGCGGTGCAGTCGCCTGCCGCGGCGGTGTGGCCAAAGGCGCATCTTCAGATGGTGCGGTTTCTGGTTGAGGTGTGTGGGGCTGATGTGGAGGCAGCCAGGGTCGATCGCGTGACTGCGTTTGGGGAGAGCGTGTTGAGCGTGGCGTGTGAGGCTGGCGCGGTGGAGGTGGTGAGGTTCTTGCTGCAGAAGGGGGTGGATGTGGACAGGCGGTTGGTGGCGGGTGTTGGGGTCGGGGGCCAAGTGGGTGGTGGGAAGGGGAGGACGGCGTTGCATGCTGCGGTTGAAGCTGGGAGGGGGGATTGTGTGGAGGTGTTGGTGAGGGAAGGGCGAGCGGATGTGCATGCTGTGTTTGAGGTGGAGAGCAGTGGCCTGGTGAAGAGGTTGAGGGGCACGGGCAGGAGTGGTGTGGGAAGGGAGGGCAGGACGAAGAGGGCAAGGAATACTGTTTCTGCACTCCATCTTGCTCACGAGAGCCAGGTTTGCACCAAGGTCTTGCTGGAGAGTGGCGCCAACGTCGACGTGAGGGACGGCTGTGGTCGGACGCCATTGCACTGGGCTGCTGAGACCGGCAAATTTGATGTCGTACGGCTACTGGTCAGTGCCGGTGCGAATATAAATGCCGTTGCGGAAGACGGGACCACACCACTTGCGGCCCTGGTGGCTTTTCTAAAAGATAATGGGGAGGCGTTGCAGGGACATGTTGAACTCGAAAAGCTCCTTCTACCAGGAGGCAAGGCTTTAGAGATCAAATCTTGGGCCCAGGAGACTATGATGGAGAAGGTATAGCAGCTTGAAGGAGGTATACTCTGATGACTGGACACGGTTCCTCTATGACCTTTTATGATGACAGAAGAAATGACTGGAATGATACTTGCCCCCTTTTCAGCCGTATATCCTGAGATCTCCCCTTAACCCAGTCTTTGAAACTCACGGCTCCCTCTCTCAAATTCGAAGAGAAACTTTAGACTTAAACAGGTAGTTCAGTAAACCAGAGAGGTCATCGTCAAACCATTAGAGGTTCACCCACATCCATTTCAGGTATTTTATCTGGCCTTCCAATCGTAGTAGGCCAAATTAATCAATCAGTCGGCTGGTGGCACTATTAAATTAGAGGCGAGATGTCTGGATATTTGCCCCCCAAGATCACCCAATGACACCATACGTGTGACCGACATTCTCAAAACCATGTTTCAAAACTCCATAACCCGCTAGAAAGTGCGCACGAGCTTACAACGAGAGTCTGATCGTTGATCGTTGATCAACGGTCATGTGGTTGAGCCTATCAATGAGACCCCTGACCCCTTGCCCAACCAGCAGTATCCTTCGTCCGGTCTCATCCTTGGTTCCATTTCATCACGAACCTCATCCCACCCCCAATTTCAAGCCAAATCAAGAAAGGATTGGGTCGATCAACAAGTAGCACTTGAAAACAAGAAAACATCAAGGGTTGAACTGGCCAACCGGAAAAGGGCCCAACCTCAGCAACCACTAACCGACCTGGTCATCCACCATGAATGTGTTCTGCCCCTTGTTAGTTAACATGATCATCGTCATGATGCGGTGGGTCGTTCTTTGGCTACCCACCTATTCATCGTCTGGCAGGGCTGCCGTGCCGCACTCAGGACACTTGGTGCCCATGTAGATCCAGACGTCCTGGCCATTCTCCAGACACTTCTTGCACTTGACACCGGGGGTATGCTAGAGAAATTTCAGCAAAACCTAATGTGCGACATGATGTAAGTAAAGCTCACAGGCATGGTGCTGCTGTAGCGCTAGTTCTTGGAGCTGAGGTGGAAAGATATCCCAAAGTCAGGGGCAGGTAGACCTGGAAGATGAAGCAGGGATCGCCGTCGAGGATTGATAAGACAACCGAAAGGCGTGAAGTACAGATTCGTGGAGTTGCAAGCTTTCCCACTGGCGTATTGCTTGTCGGAGCTAGAGAATGTTTGACAGGACTCAGACACAACGCTGAACCAGAGGCTCTTCCCAGTCCTCTTTATATACACGACCGCTGCTCATGTTCACACTGGCCACACTGCATCTTCAATGGGAAGGACTCCCCAGTCCAATGGCGGGCCAACGGACAGCTCAGTAGTAACTAGCAAATGGAGTGCCGATGCAAAGCCGTCACAGCCAGGCATCAAGACGAGCTCTTGACCGCGGGACATGAAGGGCCATTGCAGGGAGCACGGCGTGAAGAGCCAGGATGAAGCCTGGAAAAGGAGCAAGTCGGGAACGAGATCGGCGTCAATTCAAAACTGAGAGACCGTTCAACCGTCGGACGACGATAAGCTAGGCCGGCAACGGCAACGATTTCTTTGGTCGACGAACTACTGCCAGCAGTTGAGACCGGATATGGGCTGATGGTGTTGTGGCGTAGGTCCATGCGCTGGCTTGACATGGAGGGTTGAGAGTGGATAGCTCCGGCAGCCAAGGTTGGGTGGCATGCACGCTTGCCTCACCGGTCTCGCAACGAGACGACTGAGTGGCTCGGCTCTGTGGGGGTGCCCCGGGAAAAGCGCGCAAACCGCCAGTTCGGTTTTCCCTTTCTAGCGCGTTCGATGTGACTCGCCAGAGGACTGTCGGCACTCGGGCGTCAAATGTATCCCTGGTCCCTGTCACTGTTCCCCGGCACCTTCTTTGATGCCTTGTATATGCCGAACCCGTGGGGGGAAAGGGGAAAAGCGTCTTGGAAGGGGGTGGTAGGGGGTCACTCGACATCCAAACTTGGCTTGATGATTCATTGCATTTGGCGTGCTAAGGGAGACTGCAAGACAGGAGTTTGACCAGTCAGGTCCGCGTTGGAAACGGTTTGATATCGACAAGTAATAAAGGGGGGCGCATGCAACCTCGTAGTGAAACCTAACCGTGAATGGGGCAACGGAAAGCTCCGGGCCCGCTGCGGAGTGCGGACAGATCCTGCAAGAGCTTGCAGAATACCAGGTTCGGGAATGCTGGTGGATGGTGCGATCAGCCGAGTCAGGAGCACATGCAGAACCTCATCGACATGTTGCGGCCCGCTCGATCGACTTGGTTTTCTCTCTCTCTTCGCAGTGCGCGGTGGACGCCGGCACATGACTGGCTGCCCAAGCCCTGGCGGGCTCCAATGGCCTTCGAGCAAGAATTGCCTAAGTGTCTGCGAACGGGCTCGGCACCCACAGCTGCCCAAAGTCAAGCTCAGGAGTTGGGCAGAAATGTGTCCCCTTGTGATGTGGAAGATCGACGGGAAGGCGCAACCAGCATGGCGTTCTCGCCAACCATCAATGTTTGCCGTCCCCGTTTCTCGCAGCTGTTGAGTAACTTCCGTCCTTGTGTAGGTGTTGCCCAACCGGTGTTCCAGATGACACGCCCAAACCGGAGCACTGTCCAAGAACCATCTTGCAGAGAAGAACGTGTGGGGTTTTGATACCGCGCGCACCACTCATGGCGTCCCTTGATGCCACATGCAGGTGCCTGGTTCATGCGCTGAACATGCAGGTGACTTTGAGTACATACATACGAAGAGGAGGCCCTGCAACCTTCCCGCAACCTGCAAAACCCAAAATAACAGCAGTTGGCTCCCGCTCCAATGACGAACGGCGCCGTTGATGATGGAGGGAGGTCTTGATCACGCAAGCAGGTTCTCATATTCAGCTTCAATGTTCATGACATCCTCTCACCCAACCAGACGATTTGATGAAGCCAGGTTGGGTGTTCCTAAGGTCGTATCGCCCCAATTTCGCTATCTCCAGGTAAACAGGGTGCATGAACCACCTGCAGTGCCGCCATATCCGCCTCCGCTTTCGTAGTGGTGTTCAGGTCTACGTGGCTGGTAGATACAGTCGCACCGGTGGAATAATGGGGCAGATTGCCCACAATCCTCTGTTCATGGAAGCCGCGGATGTCCTAATTTCCCCTTGACGTCTCTACTTGGTCACCTGAGCGCAGGAAGGATAGTTCCTTGTGAGGCCCCTGAGGATGCTACTCACCGCCCAGGACGCATCTGAGCCCGCATGCAATCGACGACTAGTGTGCAGATCATGATTTGCTGCATAAGGTACCTCGGTACCCAAAGCTGTAACTGGGTTGTATGGAGCGGGGAGGGAGGCAGGGATCTCTTTTCCAATGATATCCTCTCGAAATGTCAGCGTTCCCAGACGAAACAGAGCTTCCTGTCAGAACCTTGTTTCCCCATACCTCACATCGATTTTCTGGGAGTTACAACCCACCCCCACGTTTTATGACGAGATGGAATGAAGGACTTCTGCAAATGAGAGCACTAAAGGTGTGCTGAGAGCGCTATTATGTCACTTCAGAGTTTCGAGGTGGTGTGAAGGCAAGAACCTGTCACATATCTTCCAGCTTTCCTCTACCATCACGCCGGAGAAAGGTTTTCAATAATAGTTGGTGGCGTGTTGCTGCACCTCACACGTCAAAGTCGGGTTGGGGGCCATACGGGTTGCGGACCGGGCCGAAACACAAATAAGTTGTGGTGATTGGATGGGCGTCCGGGACCGAGGGCGCGGGGCGGGCATGCAAGGAGCTCAGAAAATACATGTACTGAGTCATGATATGCAGGAAACAAGGAAATATCACGTTCTTTCTGGCATGAAACAAAACGCTGGCTACTAGACGAATATCAACGAAGGGTGGCATGCCACCAGGCCTCGGTGATACCGGTACCTGTCAAATACCTTCCCTTAGGTGCCTACCTGTACCTGCCGCCTTGATGTCCACGGCAGCAGTGAAAGTCTTTCCATCCTGACAATATATCTTAAACACTTCGTGGGAGTGTTGGCTCAACCTAACCCCCGTCTGGCATGGCCCGAGCACACAGCTATCAATGTTGCAGAATTATACCCATTTGTGACGCTCAGAATCCCATCCTACACTGTTGCCGACCATTATCATTGCCATCCTCACCAGCTGCAGCATATATTACTGGCAGGTATACGGTTTCAAGGCTCGTTCACGGTGTTGCTTGCGGTCAGTGGGACTCTGAATCCCTGGCTCCTGAGCCCATCTCCCCTGAATCCCCTGGCGGCAATGGACGAACGCAAGGGGTGACTGGGGTGTCGTACTCCAGCTGCCATGGGAAAACGCGGAGGAGGAGACATAATGTATGAGTTGATGGAGTACTATACCTTTTGCATCATGTCTCGACGATCTCCTGGGGATGGCTGGACACCTCAACTGAACGCAAAGTCTATCCATGTATTTACAACCGTGTATTATAAGCACCAACGGCCGGTTGTAGGCTATAACCGCAACAATAACAACCTATCCACTACCCTCTAGCTATCTCACAAGTGGTTCCAAACCGTTGTCTTTGTGACGCTTACCTCCTGTTGACACCCACCAACCTGAACCAGGTATTTGCCCTCCTGGAGCCGCCAACATTGCTCGCCCTCATCCCAGTAACTGCAGGCAACCTTCAGGTCCACGTCCAGCTTTGCCACCTTCCTCTCCCCAGGCTGGAGTAAAACCTTCGAGAAACCCTTGAGCTCCCGTTCAGGCCTCCAGACAGCTCCTGGCCTCGCTGCTCCGACGTACAGCTGTACAACCTCGCGCCCCTCTCGCTCTCCGGTGTTGGCCACGCCCACCTCGCATCTCAGAACTGCTGGCACGGACTCCTCGTCCACCACAACCCGCAGTCCGTCGTACGCAAACTCCGTGTATGACAACCCAAACCCAAACGGCCACCTCACCTTCTCGGACGCACCGTCACAGCGATAGCCCACTGCCAACCCCTCCCTATACGCAATCTCAATGCCCCGGTCTCCCAAATCCACCGCCGGGAAATGCTCAAAGCTCGGTGCATCCTCCAGCCTCTTCCACCAACTCGTCGCCAACTTCCCACTGGGATTCACCCTCCCCACCAACACGCCCGCCACCGCCTCGCCCCCTTCCTGCCCCGGAAAATGCGCCAGCACCACAGCATCACAGCCATCCACAAACCCACCCACATCCACGGGATTCCCACCATACAGCACAACAACCGTCTTCCTCCCCGCCGCAGCCACAGCACGCACCAAGTCCTCCTGCGCCTCCGACATTTTCATCCCAACCATATCAAACCCCTCGGACTCATACTCCCCACTGCGCCCGCAAAACACCACGCTCACGTCCGACTGCGCCGCCAGCGCCGCCGCGTTGCGGATGGCGTCTTCCTCGCTGTAGGCCTCCTCGAAGCCCAGCGCGGCGGCGTACGGCGTCGGCTCGCCGTGGGACATGAGCTCGGTGCGGGCGTTCATGGTCAGGTGGATCTTGTAAGGCTGGCCGGCGGTCATGGGGAGGGGTGGGGCGGTGGTTTGGTAGAGGGTTGGGTTGAAGAGGTATTGTTCTGTTGTTAGGGGTGGTTGGGTGGGGTTGGATAGGATGGGGGTGTTGTTTACTGTGAGGGTGAAGGCGCCTGTGCAGCGGACGGCCAGGGTGTGGGAGCCTGACGTAATCGGGGTGAGGGTTGTTGTGAGTTCGAGGCGGGAGCCGGGGACCGCGAGGTTGGGCTTGAATTCGTGGTGGCCTAACATGGAGATGGAAGGGGTGGGGAGGTGTTCGGTGAGGATGGGTTGGGTTGGGGCGCTGTCGTTGAAGTAGGAGACGTTGACGCCCGCGCGGCCGTCGGCAGTCGTGACGTGCTGAGCGAGGGGGATGACTCGGCGGATGCGGACCCCAGGGGCGTACTTGACGGTGGCGTGCCCGCCGAGGGCCTTTTGGAGGCAGTCGAGGGGTCGTTGGGTGTACTGTGGAGTGCAAGACGCGCTCCCTCCTCCGGTCACGACGGGCTGGTCTGCAAACTCGCCGATCACAGCCACCTTGATCGGCTGGGACGTACTCAGGGGCAGTGTGTTGTAGTCGTTTTTCAGGAGTACGATGCCACCCTCGGCAAGTTCCCTGGCAACCCTGTTGGTCTCCTCGTTAATTTCCGAGCGCTCCTCTTCGTTGCTGTGGCAGCTCTTTGTCCGGTCGCGAAGCTGGAGCATTTTGAGGACGCGTTGGTCGATTTCGCTTTCTGTCACGGTGCCGGACTCGACCTCCTTCAAGAGCCTGGCTCCTCGGAAAACGGGAAACGGCATCTCGAGGTCCAAGCCCGCTTTGATAGGTGCCACGGTTGAATGTGTCGCAAACCAGTCGGACATGACGGCGCCGCGGTATCCCCAAGTGTTCCGTAAAATGTTCTGGAGCAGGGTTTTGCTCTCTCCGCAAAAAGCGCCATCCACTTTGTTGTACCTGTCTGTGGTGTCAGCGGCACAATGGTTTCTCCAGGCCAATGCCAGACAGGCCAGGAGTGCTCACGCAGACATGATGGCCTCTGGATCAGAGTTACGCAACAGATGCTGCCAGGCCGCCAGGTAGATCTCGCGCAGCGTGCGGCCGTTAGGAGATTCGGCAACATTGTAGAAATGCCTCATGGTTTCGGAATCGTTGCAGACAAAGTGCTTGGGGCATGCACCAACCCCGTGCTTCTGGATGCCGTTGACGATGGCGGCCGCGAGCTGGCCAGATAGCAATGGGTCTTCGCTGAAGCATTCAAAGTTCCGCCCAGCGCGGGGATCGCGATGGATGTTGATGGTCGGCCCGAGCACCACCTGGGCGCTCTTCAGCCTGGCTTGATGGGCGAGCTGCTCACCCATCCGCCCCAGGAGCTCGGCATCCCAAGTTGAGGCGAGGCAAGTGGTGTTGGGGAAGCAGGCTGTTGTCATGTCGCCATCGTGGGCTGACGGCCGGACGCCGTTGATGGAGTCGGCGACCTGATAACCGTAAGAGTCGGTTTTGGCCATGGGAATTTCGGGTTAAGAACACACCTTGATCTGGGGGATGCCGAGCCGGGGCGCGCCAGGGGTTGTGCTGAACGTGTTACCAGAGAGCAGTGCTATCTTTTCTTGCAGGGTGAGCTGAGGAAGGCGAGCCGCGAAGCTCTGTTCATCTTTGGACGGCATGGTTGCTTCTCTGACATCAAACTTGGGTTATGTGACTCTGGTGGACTGGGTGGCTTGGTTGTCACCCCCTTGAAATGCCTTGGAGTTCGGGGCTCGGAACAAGTGCTTGTGCTGTGTTATGTAGAAGAGGAACGGCAGCAAGTGAGCTGATCTTGCCGGCCCCTGATCTTGAAGAGCAGACAAACACAGTTTCAATATTTACTAGTGTGCTGCTACTGTTTGAGTACCGTACCACAGTATGTTTCTGTGTCCGCATTGACGCAGTCGCTGGGTTTTTGGCGCTGTTTCCGACTTGGCTGTTTGCGATTCCAGAGCCCCAGAACCTTGACAAAGAGCCCGGCATTTCCGGAGAACAGGGGCACCGACTGACAGGCGGATATTCCGGCGGCAGTCTTTTCGGCCCGGCGCAGGGCCAGGGGTTGGAAATCCGGGTCAATTCGGTGGACCACTTGAATGGAAAGCAGAACGAAATCCGCCAGACCAGAAAAGATACGTGGCTACCCGTGGTCAACGTTGTAAAAGCCCGGCGAGGCGCCCAAGAGGAATTCGGCGGGTGTGGGGAACCCGACGTGGACGTGTTCGAGACAGTCCCCCAGCGCTACTTTGATGGCTGGATGGCTGCTTGCATCTGGCTGCTTGGGCGTTCCTGCATGGGCGTTCCTGCATTGCGCCAGCTTCTCGTGCCTGGCCGCAAACCGTATCTCCACATTCACTGAGCATCAAAATTGAAGTCTGCGGGGTGATAGGAGGAGACGAGCGGACGCCAATTGCCTTCAGGTTGTCTTGGGCTTGAGTTCAGACTTCAGGGTTGATTCAGTTAGTTGCCCGCTGAGCCGCCCTGAACCCTTGATCGATCGGCAATTTAGAGTTTGACGCGGGCCCCACTTGGACTGCCCCGCGCACCGATATCGCGTCAATCCATCTGCCCCTCTTCGAGATTTTTTTGACCCGCGAAAGAGTCACAGTGCACATGTGCAACTTGAGGCAGTGACGAGTGCTCTTTCCCAATTCTCGTCCCCAGCGACCGCAGTTTGTTCAGATTTCTCCAAATTCTCCACCCCAGGCAACTGCCGCAGCAATCCACATTCACTCGCGTCTCGACTCTCGACGGTCGCCAAGTATTCCATATCACCCAAGAATCAGTCGCCATGGCTTCCGAGGTGCTTGCCAGCATTCCGGTCACCTCGCTTCCCCGGATATCCCAGGGCAAAGTCAGGTATGGAACCACCCTTCCTAGCTCTGCCCTACCATTTCTCTGGCGCCCCCGTTTGCCGGGCGGGCATCGAACCGCTTTCATGTCAGATTTGAACTCGCTCATGGCAACCGGGGCGATGCATAAATCCTGCACGCCATTCATCTCAGACAATCTTGCTGCTGGTGATTCGTGATCATTATTGCTCACACGCGACTTGGACAACAGGGACCTTTTTGCTCTTCCGGACGGCGACAAGCCCACGCTTCTGTTTGCTACTTCGGGTATGCCGTCTTGCCCAATGCGGGCCTCCTCCCTCCCATTTTGTGAAAAAGCCTCTGATCACCAATTGATCAGATCGCATCAGCGCCTATGACGTCATCCTCAAGGTCCGCCCTCTTCTCAGCATCAATTACAAAGCACAGCCTTGCTGCAAGAGACTAACATTCTGTCCTCTAGAATGGCATTCCCACCAAGGGCGCCATCCTCACCTTGATCTCGGCCAAATGGTTTGATGTGCTCTCGTCCCGTGTCCCTGGCCTGAAGCACCACTTTCTCCATCTCGGCCCGCCCCCTTCGGCTGGCCTGTCTCAGGATGAGGAGCGCATGCTTCGCGGTCGCTCAATGACGGTCCGGTATGCTACCACGGGCATTCCCAAGCGGGTTACCTGATGTTGACTTTGTATTATCACAGCCGTCTCAAGATCTTCCCCATCGAGGCTATCGGTGAGTACCTCTGTTCACTTCTGGAGCCTTGGTTTTGGGGCTAACAACCATGCAACAGTCCGCGGCTATGTTACTGGCAGCGCCTGGACAGAGTGAGTGACTGGCTTGCCATCATTTGAAACTGACCCCAAGATGCTGAACCGATTCCAGGTACCAGAAGAACCAAACCATCCACGACCTCCCGCAGCCGGCTGGTCTCGCCCAATGCGAGCGCCTTCCCAAGCCTATTTACACCCCGTCCACCAAGGCCGAGCTCGGCGATAAGGACATCAACATCTCTCCCGACGAGGCTAGGAAAATCGTCGGGGACAAGTATGCCGAGCGGATCGAGGAGCTGGCCCTCGCCTGCTACAATGCTGGAGCCGCCTACGCTGAGGAGCGGGGAATCATCATTGCAAGTCATCACTGCAAGCAGGCAATGTCCATGGAGTCCTGCTAACAGAACGGCACAGGCCGACACCAAGTTCGAGTTTGGCTTGGACGAGGAGACAGATGAGATCTACCTCGTCGACGAAGTTCTCACGTACGTTGCCTTTGCTCCGTAACCACATGGCCAGGAACTCTCTCACAGAATGCTGACTTTTGGTCATAGGCCCGACTCCTCGCGCTTCTGGAGCAAGGCTGACTATCAAGGTATGTTTCACCCCTTGTGGCGGCCTGTAACGAGATGCTAACCTGATTCACAGTTGGACGCGACCAGGACTCCTGTACGTGTTGGGATACCTGCACCCTGACCCGAGCCGGGAGAGAAGTGTGACTCTTGTACTGACACATGGCAGTTGACAAGCAGGTGCTCCGGAACTGGTTGACCGAAAATGGATTGGTACGCAGCCCTTGTCCTAGCTCGCAACGTTTGAAAGAATCTAACGTGAAACAGAAGGGCAAGCCCGACGTGGAAATGCCAGCTGAGGTCGTCGAGAAGACAAAGGCTCGCTATACCGAGGTCTTCGAGCGTTTGACGGATAACAGCCTGGCGGATGCTTTGAAGAACCTGGACTAGGATGTCGAAGCCAAGCGAGCAGGTGTGGTGGTGACGCTTATGGAGAGAAGTCGCGGTGAGTGACGTCGCCTATCTTTGACTCGACCAATTGGCCGTGACGCGTGGCCTAGCCGCCCCTTGTTGTTGTAGTTTTATAGACTAGAACCCATTGGGTATTTCATTTTGGACACAATGCCCCCGGATCTGTTTTTGCGGTTGCGCGTATCCGCTTGGCTTGCCTGACGTAGCATTGCTCATCAAACACGGAATATCGATCAGGATTGCTTCAAGCAACAGAGCCATTGTCTTAAGGTTGAGCTCCGATGGCTGTGTCCGAAGCGTCAGGATAGGGGGAGGGGTCTTCCTCATGGTGTTTTCCGCGTATCCGTACCTCCGTATTTCTCATCAGCAATGCGGCGCAGACATGACACAGCTTGGCCAAGGGTGCCCGGCCCGTGTTTGCAGGGAAACACGTGGGTCGTGGGCCGCCCATTGGTCGGGAGAAGCATCTGATTCGACACGCGGGATACGCGTATTCGGTTGTCTCCGCAGACAGGGGCCTGTCCCCTGCTCGTCCAACATGCGGTTTGGCTTTGCGCCAGCGCCGCCTTGGTGGCTCAGATTTGAGATTCGAGGCCAGACTGGCACCATGACACCTTATTTTCCGATTTCGACATGGATGTGACGCGCGTCAAATCTTTCCAGTTGTTCTTTTAACTTCAACATCCCATTTTCTAGGTCGAGATTGCTTTGTCTGGATTTCTCGGTGTCAAAAGGCTCACGGCTCACAGCTTACGCTCACCTCGCGCGGAAGGATCATATCCACCCCTTATCGGCGCGCTTATTTCCTCGAGCCACTTGGCACACTGGGCTCTACGATATCGACCCTGCGCTGAATCTCAAACTACCAAGGCAGCAACGGTATGGCGGGGGATTCAAAAAGCTACGAAGGGGGGTTCAAGCTCTACCGCTATGACCCCAGCCTTGCCGCCAATATTGTCTTTATTGTTCTTTTCGCCGTCGCGACCGCAGGCCACATCTTTCTCTTGGTCCGCAAAAGGGTCTGGTACTTCATTCCATTTGTTATTGGCTGTCTCTGTAAGTACTTCACCTCCTCCCTGGACTCAGGTCCCTGTCTTTGGCGCGGCTTCTGACTTGATACCCCAATACAACAGTCGAAACAATTGGATATGTCGGCCGAGCCATCGCCTCCAAGGAGGCACCCGATTTCTCCCTGACCGTCTATATCTTGCAGACGCTGCTCATCCTGCTCGGCCCGGCCCTCCTGGCGGCGTCCATCTACATGATCCTCGGCCGGATGATCCGTCTGCTCGGCGCCGAGGAGTACGCACTGGTCAGGACCAACTGGATGACCAAGATCTTTGTGACGGGCGACGTCATCTCGTTTCTCGCGCAGGGCGCCGGTACGCCAAACCCCTTCCTCGTCGCACTCTTGTAGCACCAGACGCAGACGCTGACGAATTTACTCCTCTCTTAGGCGGCGGGATCATGGCCAAAGCCGAGACCAAGGCCGACCAAAAGATGGGCGAGAACGTCATCCTCGCCGGTCTGGGCATCCAGATCCTCTTCTTCGGCTTCTTCGTCGTCACGACCGTCACCTTCCACCGGCGCATGAACAAGAACCCGACGGCGCGGTCCTACTCGGTCACGGGCCCCTGGAAGCAGCACATCTTCGCGCTGTACATCAGCTCGGCGCTGATCATGATCCGCTCCGTCTTCCGCATGATCGAGTTCGGCATGGGCAATGACAGCGTGCTCATGCAGAGCGAGGCGTACCTGCTCGGCTTGGACGGCGCGCTCATGCTCATTGTTGCTGTTGTGTTCTTGGCCAGCCATCCGAGCAGGGCGCTGGCCGGGTACAGAGAGATGCTGGTGACCGTGGAGAGTGGGAGGGCGACCGCCGAGAGCCACGAGATGTTGGGTGGGGGATATGCCGAGGTGCAGCAGGGCCCCGTGGGAAAGACACAGGGGATATACGACACGAGCAGTGATGGCACGGCCGGATTTGGGCAGGGCGGGTATGGGTATGGGAGGTGAGCCGGTTCTTGGAGGGTGCTGGTGGTGGGCTAGGGATCGTTCTTCTTTCCTTGATTCTGCATGGGGTCTGTGCATCGGCTGTCTGGGTTCTTGCGAAGTTTGGTTTGTCAAGCAGGCGCTCAGGGTCAGGTTCAAGTTCATGTTGTCTTCAGCGTTAAAACTGGCATGCATATCCAGAGGTCTCTGATGGTTTGGGACTTTCGGCTGGATTTTGGATAGAGTGTCATATAGAGTCTCAGTTAGTCGTTATTTAAGTATTCAATCTTGAGAACCATGCGCACCGTGACTTGACAGGTTACTTGCAACCGGCAGTGTCCATGGGCGTGAGACAGAAGATGGTCGAGTCAAGACAAGACGGATGCAAGATCAACCCTAACCCTACCCCGATGGATTGCGCAGACGAAAAAGGGGTTCCCCACTTTTTACAAAAGTTCCAGAAAACTCAGCAGCGGGAGCACCCTGGCACCAGTTCCACCAAAAACAAAACTTGTTAGGGTTCAGCCCCTGACAAGCAACCCCCTTCAACAGCACAACTTTCGCGCTTCTTCTTCAACAACAACAACACACGGGCGTGTGGCTCAGTTGGTAGAGCGTTCGCTTAGCATACTTACCTGTATGCGAAAGGTCCTGGGTTCGATTCCCAGCTCGTCCAAAGTCAAGATCGTCTGATCTGACTCCCCTTCCCTTTTGCTTGGTGTCACATCACATGTTGCCTTTCTTCCTTTTTGTCTTTGTCTCCCCCCGTGGCATAGTGGCACGGAATCATAGCTTGCGCGACGGAGATTGTGATTCTGACACTATCTGGGCGGGCATACCTCTCGAGTCTGGACTACCGAGCCCCTCTACCTCAACCCACCCCCTATTTCTCCCTCACGACCCTTACCATACAAGCATCTCATCACCGTTCCGGGCCCTCAAGGCTCAAGCATAAGTAACAACGGCAAACAACTTATCCCCCTCAGTCTTGTAATACCAGACCTTGACCTCCTTCCCCCCAACCTTCTCCGTCGCGCCCGCCTCGGCGGCCTGCGCCCACAGCGCGCCGTTCTTGGCGTCGCCCTCAGTGTAGTAGGCCCCGTGGAGGCGCGTGAGCGGCTGGTTGTCGGCCAGGTCGACTTGCACGTCGCACCAGCGCTTGTAGTTGTGCACGCCGACGGCAACGGCGAAGAGCGTGCCCGACCCGCTGCGGAACCGCAGCATCCCCGACGAGCCCGAGTTGTTCATCGACAGCACCTGCGTCTGCGCCGTCACCGTTGCCGGCTCGGACACGTTGGTCGTCCACGCAGTACCGGCGCCGTACCAGCAGGTTTGCTCGATGAGAGTGAGGGTGTCGGTGCTGTCGTTGATGACGCGGAGGTGGATGGTGTAGGTCATGTTGGGTGGTTGTTGGTTGGGGGTTTGGTCTGGCTGGATATTGTGAGAACGTCTAATGAGTTTCAGGTAAGGGGCAAGAAACGGGGTCACTGACTGTGTGAGTTTGGTGTTTGTTTGGTTGGAGCTTTTTTGAGGTAAGTGTCTGCTCTCTAGCTGTGACTTGCTGGGCGAGAGCGATCGGTCCCCTAGGAGGGCGAAGAGCCGTGTTTTATACTTGACAACGGCCAACTCCCTCACGTTCATCACCTCCTCATGACCATCCCATGTTCCATGTTAATCCTGAAGCACCGAGCATTCCTCCAAAGTCAAGATCGTCATGCGTGCATCGCTCAGCTCATGCTCGCAAGTATCACCACAGTCAATGGCGCTCGGGAGGGCGTTTCATCCCAGAGAGCGAGAGGCAGATTGTAACACCTCAACTCATCAAGTCGACGCACGTGTCTGGTTTGGGGATAGTTGGTCGACTGCCCTCAGCTGAAAGCAACATCGGCCTTCTCGCTGGAGGGACACCGCAGCTGCGGATCTTACTTGGTTGGTCCTTGAGGTTGTAGACCCGCCTGATCTTCTACTGGGACTTCGTATTAACAAGTCCATCACGAAGATGTTTCCCTAATCCAATCCATGCCTGATTGCAGGCTACACCAATGCTACACCAATCCCACGACTGTTAGACAAACGTGCTAGGTTCGGGGCGATCCAAAGGCAACGTCAAGAGCCCGAAGGTATCACTGCTCTGTCTGCTTGAGAACTCGGACGGAAGCGAGATTCAGCTACCTTAGGTGAGACAATAAACCAGGACTAAATCCCCTATCCTTCAACTCATCATGCCTCAATATTCCCCACTCCCCGCCTGCAACCCTTGATGCAGTACCACCAGCCAAGGTCTTCGCTGGGCTGGTTGGCGGAGATCCGAACTCAGCCGCAGCAGCCAGCTACTTCCATCCCGGAGAGCCGTCCCCAGAGCTGAGCAGCGGGTTTGGTGCTTCCCGCGCGTGCCAATCAAATAACAACTCTGCAGGGTAAAGAATGAAGTACTGACGCAGGGAATCATGCACAGCATTTCGCTACCGTGAGGAGAACCGGCCTTCGTCTTGTTTTTACACACACCCAGCATGAGGAGAACTTCGAAAGCTATGACAGGCACCAGGCAATAGAGAAGGAAGGTAGGTAGGCAACTCGAAAATTCGCTCAGATTCTTCTAAAACCGTCCATCACAACTTTTATTCCCAAATATCCTGCCCCCATGCACCGATTAACCCCTCATTGTTTGTATGTATGTACTTCATTAGGTCGGAACTCATCACTCATCGTGCTGGTTGAATCATCGCTAAATGTCCGCCCATTCCCGTCATCAGCTCTGCATCACACCTTGCGCCTCCACCTTAGGCAATGCCGGCCAGCTTCAACACGTTGGGGTTGCTGCTGAAAAGACCCTGGTTGGCGTTGTACAGGAGGAAGACAGTCTTGCGGACAATCTCGCGCGTCTCATCATCGAGCTGCTCCGCAGGCGGGCTAAGAACCGCCTCGAAGACGGGGATCAGCTTAGGCGTGAGCTGCTGGATGGTGGGCTCATTGTTCTCATCTGCATATTGTTAGCGGGGACGTCAAGCAAGCCAGAAATAAGGCGAGGGGTCACGTACAGAGTTTGAGGATACACTCATAAACAGGCGAGTTCTCCTCGTAGTCGTCCTTGAGCGGCAGCAGGCTGATCAAGGCGGGGAGAGCCTCGCCGAGCGGGATATGGTCGGGATGAGCAATTGTCATACGCGAGATGCACCCCGCAGCATTGTCCTTGATGCGAGCCTCCTGGACCTGCAGCATGGGCTCGATCTTCTGGAGGATGGTGCCGTAGTGAGGCAGGTACGTGTTGCTGTCGGTCGAGTGGAGGATGAGCTGACCGGTGGCGTACGCGGCGTTGCTCTTGGTCTCGAGGTCGGTGTCCGAAAGGCGCTTGAGGAGAAGCTTGAGGAGCTTCTCGGTGTAAGGCGTGACGGCAGCCTCCATGTTGGCCGCGCACTCGGCAATGACACCCACGCCCGTCGAGCGCTCAATGTTCTCCGACTCGGATGCCGCGAACCTCAAGATGGGCTTCTCAAAGATCTTCCAGAGCTCGGCGAAGCCAGGGCCAAGGGCGACCGCGAGGCCGATGACAACATCGAGAGCGGTGTCGATAACCAGCCAGTCGTACTCGGATGAGCCCTCGACCTCCTGGTCCTCATCCTCGTCCCCAAGATCCTGTTGGCAAGGGTGCGACCGGGTGATGATGGTGGAGATGACGGTGACAACATCCTTCATGAAGTCGTCCTGAGCAAGGATCGCGGGACCACAAGCCTTAAGAGTGGCCGCAACATTGCGGTTGATCTCGGTGACGACGGACCTTGCAGCAGTTAGCACACATACCCAAAAAGCTAGCGGCTTAACAATAGGATATTGTGGTTGCAGTCAGGAGTAGATAAAAACGCGTTCTCAGCATCCGCAATAATGCGTTTGAGTGAGCTGGGTAATAACGTAAAGTGGTCATCATGCAAATACAAAGAAAAGACGTGATGGGAACAAACATACCGATCGGCTTCCTCGTGCCACATAGTGAGAGACGCCTTGGACACGATCTCGCCAAGCTTGACGAGCGTGACGCTCGGGGTCTGCTTAAGGGGAAGGCCAGGCTCCCAGCTGCTGCCGGTCTCCTGTTCCATCAGCTGCCAGACACGGGCATATGACCTCCAGAGAGTGGCAATGGCAGCCTTCCGGCAGCCCTCGTACGAGTGCTCGGCGAGCGGAGAGATGCTCTCAACGGCCTTCTCAAGGTACTCGGAGATCTCCTGCGCTCCACAGGCGTATGTAATGACATCGCCGAGGATTTCCAGGGCAACCTCCTTCTCGAGAGCGGCGACAGAGACGCCGAAATCCTCGTACTCGTCGTCATCGTCGTCATCCATCCAGTCTTCATCATCCTCCTCGGCGTTCTTGATCTTGAGCTTCTTGCCGGCGGTGATGACCTCGTTGTCGGTGCCAACGATGGCCTGCTCCTCCTCGCTGAGCGTCAACTTGATCTCCTCCTCCTCCAGCTTCAAGCTCTCGAAGAGACCGTTGAAAACACCAGGGAGGAAGGGCGCAAAGTCCTTCTCGTAAACCTTGGCGAGCGAGCTCCACAGGATGAAGCTGCTCTCCCTCAGTCTCGAGTTGTCGAGCTGCAGGGCCTCCTCGCTGGACCGCATCAGGTCGACAACATAGGGCTGGAAAGTCTGAGCACCGACGGCGGTGGCAATGCGGCCGACCGAGTCGCAGACACCGCTGCGGAGAGAAAGCTCGTCCTCCGAGTCCTTGATGGTGAGGTATGCACCCAGGGCGTGCATGGTCTGTTCAAAGTAGGGCTTGAAGTCCTCCCCGAGGCACTCAGCAATAGCACCGATGGCACCCGAAGCAGCCACCTTGACCTTGAAGTCGTCGTGGGTAATGAGCGCACCGATGTTGCCAATCAGCTCACCAGCGTTCTGCTTCATGAACTCGCTGTCCAGGCCATCCGACATGGCATCCAGAGCACCGCAGACGGAGCGGATGATCTCGATGTTCTTCTTGGCCAGCTTCTGATCCTGAGTAGGAGCCATGGCAGCCTGCAGGTTCTTGACGAGCGCAGTCATGATAGCCTCGTTGAATGCTGCGAGCTCCTCGGCAATGTCGTCGGCCAGGCGCGCGAGGCCGATGAGAGCAGTGTGGCGGACACCGACATCAGGGTCGTTCAGCAGGTTGATGGCAAGAGGCATGATGGCCGAGACCTGCGAGGCAATGAAGTCGGGCGCACCCTCGACAACCGTGCCCAGGGCAAGAATGCCGGCCTTCCGGTAGCCAGGCTCGCTGGAGGTCGCGAACTTGGGGAGGGCTTCGAGCAGGGGAACGATGACTTGACGCGGGGGGAGGTCGTTAGCCAGCTGGTCAAGCAGGGCCAGGGCTGACCTGGCGGGGCCCATCTCGTCGTCGTCCTCGTCATCGTCGATCTCGGTGAGGATGAGCAAGCTCTTCTGGGTGAGCTCCTGGCCCATGTCCTTCATGCCCTGAATCTTCATGCGGCGGTAACGGACAGTCTGTGCCAGGAAAGCAAGCGCCTGAGCGCGAACCTCGTCCTCGGCCTGCTTGTTGGCGGCCAGGTCGATCATGAACTGAACGAGGTCCTTGAGGTACTTGCCGAGCAGGGCCGACTCGTAAGCCAGGAACTGCTGGAAGACCTCGAAAGCTTGGCCGGTCTTCTCATCATCGCCCGCCTGGACGGCGTCCTTGAGGACGTCAACCATGGGGGGGATAAGCGTCTGGAGAGTGGCGACCGACTCCTCGTCCTCGAGGGGCTCAAACATGAGGAGCATGGCGCCGATGGACATCATGGAGTTGATGCGAACATCAGCGCTCTGAGGGTCGCGGAGAGTGTGGCCGAACAGCTCCAGGAGCTTGGGAATCTCGTCGGCGAAAGCCGTCGGGTTCTCCTCCAAGAGGCTGAAGATGATATAGGAGCCAACCTCGCGCTGACCGAGCTCGTTGCTGCTCGCCAGCGTAAAGAGGGCGGGAATCAGATCGGGCCACTCCCCGTCCTCGAGGTCAATCGCGGCGACAGCAGCGACAAGGCGGGAGTTGGCATGGCGCGCGCGCGGGGTCTGCTCGTTCATGGTGGCCTGGACGAGGTGCTGGCGCACGGCGGGCTTCTGCTCCTTGGGGATCTTCTCCCAGTGCTTGACCGCCAGGCGGGCGGCCTGAACAGCAGCTTGATGCCGTACATTGACATCCTGGTGCGTCGCGACAATCTCGACGAGAAGAAGGAGAGACTCTGGCCGGGAGTAGTAGTTCTTTTGGAGCTCGGCAGTGACTGCCTTGAGGTTCTGGGTGTCGGCTGGAACAAGAAGAGGTCAGCAAGCCGGCGAGAAAAAATATCAGCTGTGCTGGTTGACCGCCAGATGGAAGAAGTGGCGCCCAAAAAAGCGAGAGATGCGCGATCTCGGCCGCAGCAGCGACTCGGAAACAAAAAACAAAAAGAAAAAAAAACTTACGGACTTGCGACTCCTGCAGGAGCGCCGCCAACCGTTGTTGATCCATGGTGGTATGCCTTGGATGCGAAAAAAGAAAAAGGGGGTATCACGAGAAGAAGGGAAAAAGAAAGAAAGAGAGAGGTCTGGTTGGGTTGGGAGAATGTTGTTGCAACCAAAAGAGGCACCAGGCAACCCAACGAAAAATTTGGTTTTTCTCAATTTCCAGTGTGGAACTGATAAGAGATTGTCTAGCCTGATATTTGCTGCGGGGCAACGAGGAGGGGTCCAGCTGCCAAAGTGCGGGGCAAGCAACAAAGCTCTCACCGCTTTTGTGTGTTCAGTTTGGTGTCCGTGCGTCGTTTCCGTCATTGTTTGGGTTAGGGTCGTCATGGTTCGGTTCGAGCAGTCAGGGTTAGGGTCAACCCCTTTTTGACCAAAACAATCCCCTATTCTTTCACTCCCTATCCGACTCCCTGAGAAGTTTTTGATCGAGGATCGGGAAAACAGAGAATACCATGCAGTTATTTACTATTTAAATTTCCACTCATCCCGCCACTTTTACCAGATCCCCCGCCACAGTGCCCAGCATCGCCAGAGTAGGGATTCCTCCGCCCCCCCCCTTTCGGAAGCTCCCACCCTTCTTTGTCATTGCCACACTGTGATCTCTTCAAGAAATTGAGCGGGCTAACTGCCGGAAGGTACTTTATTGTGTCCGATTTCTTGGTTGCACCAACAACTCGGAGCTCGTCCATCCACTCGTCAAGGCCGGCTCCTGCCATGTGCTGGAGCCTGAGTGCTTGCGTCTAAACCAGCTGCTACACTTCTTCAATACAACCCTCCATCTCAGCCATGGCCCACTTGGAACTGCTTGGCTCCCAGAACAAGCGCTCCCCTGGCCCACGGATGCCCCTCCAGCAGACTGTCAAACGAGACAACCTTGAGCGTTTCCCCATTTCTGAGGACAATGATGTCGTCAGTTCGTCTCCCCACACAATCTCCATAACATCAATTTTGGTCGGGTGGTAAGGGGAGACCACACCATCATACCACCACACCACACCACGCTCATACAGCCGTTACGACGCCATTCATTGAGGTAGGGAAAGCTGCGGAAGACCGTTTGATAGGGCTTTTCCGCACAGCTGATGGTGAAAAAGCAACTCGGTCCCGAGTCAGCTGGCTATCTTCTGTCGGTTTCATTAAACCCAAAACACACCGGCTTCAAGATACACAGGCTTTGGGAGACCGGCTGTGCCGCTTGAGTGGAGGATCAGTACTGCCTTATGATCTCGCAAATACATGGATTCATTTACGGTTTGTTGGAGCGATGTCGTCCGAAAGAGCGAGCAGATTATGAAATTCAAGCAGTTGGGCCGCCAACAGGCGAGACGCTGCCCCCAGATTGGTCACTCCCGTTCCGCTTTTGGCACTGAAGACAAAGTTGGCGCCTTTTGTTGCCTCGAGCAGGGAAAAGTTACCGTCTTGCGAGATCTTCGGTGAGAGCAGCAAGCATGGCGTGTTCTTAATGGTACGTATTTAACGGTACGCTTTGGAGTATGAGGTAAATGGGGAAAGGAAGAGCTCACCTTCTAACCAAACTTCAAAGCTGCCAATAGTAGAAGTGAACACGGGATGTTATTCACACCGGTATATGCAACAGGGCCATGTTCATTCCCTGGGCCAACCTCTTGGACCATCCAGTGAGCCATGGAATTAATGGCTCTGTTGAGTCGCTGCCAGGTAATATCTTGTCAAACAACCAATCCTTCGGCTTGGGACATGGCAACTTTGACCTACTAAGTGGACATTGTGAGGAGCATTGGAGGCTACGTCGGTAACCAAACCCGCTGGTGATACAAAAGCCGGAGCAAGGAAGCCCATGTTGTGATGCAGGGTGCAAATTTCTCTCAAAGGTTTTTTCTCGAGAACCGTTCATACTTCTATAGATCTTCGTGGGTGTATGAATCAAATTCGCGCATGTCTCGGGCAACCTCAAACCATGAGACCTGTGGAGGTGGTTCCGCCATAGGTCCCGGAGCAACGCTGGCATGTGTATGAGCCATTCGACATGATGTATGGACGGCGCTCGTGGCACTTTCAGTTTGTCAGAGAAAACTCTCAAGGATGTGATACCGCTTGACCGTTGCCAGTAGGTCTGACAGGGCTAGGAGGAGGAATCCCAGTTCATCAGAATGTCCCAGGTCAGTAGGGTTAGAGGCGCCCACAAGACTTGACGTAGATCTGTGAACTGGTCCCCGCGGCATCTGGTAATTATACCGAGAGTCAATTGGGTGGGTGAGACTACGAAAGGAACATAAACATCAAGCGAGAGGCGTCAACGGGGTGAACAATAGTCTTCACCCATAATTGGCCATGCAGGGACTGAAACAAGAACGTTCTTTTTTGTCCTTCTCAGAACAATAATTTGGGTATCAACCAGAAACCATTGGGCATATCACCAGACCCCAAACCCATTTCCTCCACCTCAAGTGACTCATTACATAGACGATCCGTACCATACCACTGATCTCCAATACTATCCACTAAAATCCAAAAGTAACTAGAACACCATACCCTTGACCTGCTGGATCTTGGAAACGTTGATGTTCCTGATCAGCAGCACGGCCACAAAGGTCAGCACCATGAAGGACGTGCCGGCAGCCAGCATGCGCGTCTGCGCATAGCCATACGCGTGCTGGATGGCGATTCTCTCCGGGCTGCCAACCTCGTAACCCATCTGGATCTCCAGATCCTCGTAGATGCTGTCAATATCCGGCAGGGCGTCCTCGAGGAGGTACATATTGAGCGCCTTGCGGAAGGTGTTTGTCCAGATGGAACCCGAGATGGTGGCGCCGATGGCACCGCCGGTGGTGCCGACGACGTACACCAGGGCCAGCGCCACAGCGATGTGCTGGTGGTCGACGGCGGCCAACATGGCGACCTGCTGGATGATGATGAAGATGCTGCCGCCGATGGAGATGAAGACCTGGCACATGATGAGGTAGCCGACCGACTGGTTGGGGCGGCGGAAGTAGATCATCAGGCCCTGGGCCAGAATGTAGATGGGCACGGCAATGTACAGCAGCCACTTGAAGAGGCCCGTCTTGCGGATCGAGAAACCGACAATCAGCAGCAGCACGCCTGAGACGACGCCGAAGGTGTTGTCGACGTAGCCGGCCTCGGACACGCTGAGGTCGTTGACGACCTGGAGGAACGAGGTGAAGTAGTAGGCCCAGCAGTAGTACGAGATCTGGTATGTTGCGGCGAGCAGACACGTGCCGATCACGGTGCGGTCCGACAGCAGGTTGTAGCTGATCATGGGTGTCGGGGCGAACAGCCACTCATAAGCAATGAAGGCACAGAGGACGACAAAGCCGACGACGATCATGGCAATGATGTAGCCCGACTTCCAGCCATTGGGCGCGTCGGCAGCCAGAGTGAAGGGAAGCAGGAACACGGTGAGGCCGGCAGAGAAGAGGAAGACACCAACGGCTAAATGGCGGCACAGATCAGCACCCGTATCAACGGAACACGAACGACCAGGCATCCCAGTAAACTCACAGTCAAACTCGACGGCATAGTGCCAGATGCTCTCCTGCCAGGTCCGGCCGCTGCCCTGGGGAGCAAGCACGCCCTCCTTCTGGGCCTTGCGAAGGTTGAACTTGAGCACAAAGTACAGGGGCGCAGCCACGACGGGGAAGATGATGGAAAAGGCCCCGAAGCCCCACCTCCAGCTGATGTGCTCGAGGAAGGACTCGGACGCCTTGGGTCCAGCGAAGGCGGTGATGATGTAGGGAGACGAGGTGAAGGCATACGCCAGGCCTCTGTTCTTGAGCTTGGAGGAGTCGGCCGTGATGACGTCGACGCAGAAGGTCATGCCGCTGAAGCCAAGCTGGTAGAAGACCTGTGGTGTGAAATCTGGTCAGCATATTCGGAAACCCCTTCTGGTTGTTTCTGTTTGCAAAGGGCAAGACGGTCTCACATAGGCAGCACAGAAGGTGGACAGGTTTTCGCACGCGGCCATCATGACCAGGCCCATGGTTGCGAAAAGGCACATGATGAGGAAGCCCTCGGCACGGCCCCAGAGATCGAGGATCTTGGACAGCGGGATAAAGCAGGCGGCAGATATGGAATTGGCGACGACGTAGATGACGGTGAGGAGGGAGTGGGACTCGAAGTCGCTCGTGACGTAGGGGACCAAGCTGCCGCAGATGGCGGACTGGAAGGCATTGACGAGGTAGAGCAGCCAGATGCTAAGAGGGGGCGCCAGAGGTTAGCTCCCATACCGATGATCTCTCAACAGACACACAATGTAAGACGACATAGACATACTTGAAGAAGACACCGATGAGGGTGGCCTTGGACCAGGACAGCGTCACGGCCTCGACCTGCTGGACACCGCGCTGCAGGTCCTCATCGGGATGCCCGTCATCTGTGGACTCGACGACCGCAGCATCGTCGGTAGCACGGTCCTTCTCGGTGCTCTGTCCTTCGAGGTTGGCGACTGCGGGGGCATTGTCCTTCTCGGCGGGCGGCTTCCCACGCAACGCCTGGAGGATGGACGACACTGCCATGTTTGTCTCGCGTCTCACAGTTGCGCTACTTCAAACAATAACGCGTCCAGAGACAGAAGAGGGACTCGGAAGCTGCCAGATGCAAGGGCAAAGATGGAGCTTCCGGCATGCACTTTGGAGAAGGGTGGGATTGGGATTGGAGAGGTGGTATGGAGGAAAGATGAAGATGATTATCGAAAACAAAATCAGGGTCGCACTCTGTTCTTGACCTGCAGCTCCTCCCCTCGCCTCTTCCCTCTCCCCCCTGCCTCCACGGGTGGGCCAAGGTCTTGCCCAGCTCGCCCAGCTCGCCCAGCTCAAAGCTCGCCCACTTGCTCACCACTAGCTCGTTCCTGTTCTCGCCGAGTGATGGGACCATCTGATAAGATTAGATGGTGTGCAAAACTCTGCGCATTGGCAAGTGTCTTGGGGTGCTTGGCATGGGGCAGTCCCCGACATCGCTCCATCACCATCGCTCCATCACTCCATCGCCGCTCCATGTGTGCCCGGTTGCGTGAAGGTGTGTACATGTACACCGTGTGCCGAGATCCAGAGCTGACACGGTGCTCTGTCCAGGGGTTCGAATGGCAACCCCACAGCCCGATCCCACTCGAGCCAGCTCGAACCACACCCTGTGGACGCCCGTTTACCTAACGATTCCACCTAAGAAATCCCACTCGTTGGAAAAATCTGGAAAATGTCGGCACGCGGTCTGCAACGTTCTGCATGGGCGGCTTGGCTTGAGGGAAACTCGCCGGCTGAGCCCGTGGTCTCTCCACTGATGGCGTGTGTGTAAGTGCTGGGTTGGGGCTCGCAAGGGGGTCGGATCTAATCAATCAATCAGATTAGATCAGAGTTTTCACGACCCCGGCAGCCTTGCAACTGCAACCCCATCCTCGGCCCTCCTTCGCTTGGAAGACAAGCTCGGATTCGTCCGTCGGATCACGACACGCGCAGACATCAGGCAATCCCCAATCCCCAAGCAAAAAAAGGAATCGATAGTGTTTCTTGGCTAACCCACTCCATGGTTTTTGTGTTCTTTTTTCTTCTGCTTCCCTCACAGTCACAGCTTTGAGTCCCGCCATCTGGGGGCTCGTTTTTCCACAAACGCCTGGATGCCCTCGGTAAAGTTGGCGCCCTGCTGCAGCCGGGGATACCACTCGTGCTCCAGTGCCGACACGGCGTCCTCGACGCTGCCTGCCTCCCAGCCCAGCCGGACCCCCACACGGCCCACAATGAGCGCATCCGGGCTGTTTCGGCACATCTCCTGCGCCACCTGCACTGCTGCCCTCGCGACGTCGCCCTTGTCCTCGCCCGCCGCATCCACCACGCGCGTCACAAGGCCCCAGTCGTAGAGCACCTTGGCGTCGACGCTCCTCCCCGTCAGCACCAGGTCCATCGTCCGCTGCAGCCCGATGGTGCGAGACAGCCGCGGCAGACACCCGGCCACGGCCACGATCCCCCGCTTGGCCTCGGGCAGCGAGAACACGGCCGTCGACGCGGCAACCACCACGTCGCAGTTGGCCACCATCTCGAACCCCCCGCCCATGCAGAGGCCGTTCACCGCTGCGATGATGGGCTTCTTGCCGCTCCGCCGTGGCAGCCCCGCAAGCCCGGGCGCCGCCATTGAGTTGAC
This sequence comes from Chaetomiaceae sp. PYS4301M, assembly GCA_023628425.1. Taxonomy (NCBI): domain Eukaryota; kingdom Fungi; phylum Ascomycota; class Sordariomycetes; order Sordariales; family Chaetomiaceae; species Chaetomiaceae sp. PYS4301M. The sequence continues at coordinate 202,698 of JAMAKR010000032.1, forward strand.
CACCCCGTCCTTGTTCATCTGGTTCCACTCTGTTTTCTCGAGTCAGCCCCGTTTCTCTCTCTCGTCTTTGCTGCAGGGTTCCTGGTTTGAGACCAGCACCCGAGACCTACCGTGGAGATCCGCCCCGGTGCAGAACGCCCGCCCCACACCCGTGATGATGCCAACCCACAGCGTCTCATCTTGGTCGAACCGCTCCCAGATCCCGGCGATCTCGCGGCTTGTGGCCTTGTCGATGCAGTTGAGTTTGTCCGGGCGGTTGATGGTGACTTGAACAATGTGCTCCGCAGGGAACGTCACATTGAAGTGCCGGAACTGGAGGGGTTGGCTTCTCAACGACATTGCAGCGACTGTTGGCCCCTTTGCGGTTCGTGCAGGTCAAGGGTGGAGGAAGTAGGTGAACGTTTGGTAAGTTGCTACGGGGCTTGACGCGAGTTGTCCCCCAGTTTCTTTCCCCCGTTCCGTCTGTCTCTTATATTTTTGTCCGTCTGTTCAGGGGTTGGAAGCCCAGCACCATGCCCTTGGGACTGGCCTCGGAGGGAGCCCCAAGTCCGTTCCGGCCCCTCCAATCTCCATGCATGCGATATCGGTACAGTGCTATCGATGCAATGCTGGCCAAATAACACCCAATTTGATCCAATTCGTGCCCAAGTTGCTGTTTTTCTCTTCATCCAGCTGGAACGTGTTTTGTCCCTCCTCAACGTTGTCAGAATCCCAATTCCCCCTTCTGCATTCGACGTCAGTCCCGCATCCCTCTCCCGTCCATCACCATGACACCCACATCAGCCCCCGCACGCAACTACCCTCCCGTCAAGCTGCCTCATCCCTTCTTGACATCATACCGGGTGCATACTGTTGGCGAGACAACACCCGCCAAGCTCGTCTTGACACTTGACAACCAACAGCTGGCAAATGGACGCGCCTTGCTGGAACCGCTTCACCTCGACTCGCTCACATGGCTCGACCTGGCCTTCCCTCCAGAAGATGAGCGCCCCCCGGGACACGACAACAGCCCGTGGGCACGATCACGCCGAAGCCCGTCCACCGTCTTCAGCTGGACGGGAAACAGTGCCCCTGCCCTGGGGCCGGTGTGGAACGTGATCCACGCCATCTGCCTCGCACATCCGGCATACGAATACTTCCGCCTCACGCTGGCCGGCGAAGGGAAGGATGTCCTCAGAGACAGCCTTCTCGCCACCGGCATGGCGATTGACCACCCCAAGCCACGGTGGGATGCCCGCAGCGCCCCGGCTGGCACGCGCACACCTATCGTGACAGGGGAAGGCGAGCTGTTGGTCCTCCGGAGTTCCTTCTGGCAGGGCGCCGCCTCCCCCGTGGGGCCCCGTCCCATCTGGGTCGTGGGCGACGGCACAGACAGCCATCTGCAGAAGTCCCTGGCCGACTTTCCCATCATGCCTGAGAACTTCCAGATCACAAACAAGTTCCCCGACGGCGAGCCCGTCTTCACCCGACACCCGACACGCCGCCCCAAGCCACGTCCGGGATCGATCGTCTACAGCCGCTACATCCCCGAGCTCGACGCGCACTTCTCCCTCGAAGCGGTGGACTGGCAGAACCAAGAACACCTGCAGCTCTTCAATACGTGGCAGAACGACCCGAGAGTGGCGGCGGGATGGAACGAGACGGGCACTCTGGACCAGCATCGCGAGTATCTGCGCAAGCTGCACGTTGACCCGCACGTTCTTTGTCTTTTTGGCCGTTTCGACGACTCCCGATTTGCCTACTACGAGCTCTACTGGGCCAAGGTACGCCCCATCCCCCGTATACCCGTCCCCATCTCACCATGCGCCCCGCAACTGACCGTTTTTCTTTTCTTCTACAGGAGGACCACTGCGGCGCACACTTCGACGCAGGCAACTACGACCGGGGGCGGCACTCGCTCGTGGGCGACGCGTCGTTCCGCGGTCCGCAGCGCGTCAACGCGTGGTACTCGAGCTGCATCCACTACTGCTTCCTGGACGACCCGCGCACCGCCAACGTCGTCGGCGAGCCGCGCGCCACGGGGTCGATCATCCTGTCGTACGAGAACGCGCAGGGCCTGACCGTCGGCAGCTACATTGACCTGGGCCACAAGCGGTCGGTGCACTCGGTTTGCAGCAGGGAGAAGTGGTTCCAACTGTGTCCGCTGTTCTGGGATGGAAGGGAGAAGCCGTTGGAGTGTTCGGATCGGGCGGCGTGGAACGCGAAGCTTTAGACTTAGCAATTTGCAGATGGCATGTTGTGGGTAGACAGCCACGTGTGAAGCAAAATTCACTTGTACATACATACATAGATACCATTTTTACTTGAAACTGTTTGGCATTTCTGACTCTGACTCCTCAACCTCTCCAACATGCGCGGCCATCAAGGTTACGGTTCCATCAAAGGCAATGCCAACAGACGTGGGTGGTCCCATTGCTCCGTCCGGGTCCGTCGCTCCTCGCTCGGTGCAAAGAGGCCCCGATAGAAACCGGCTGGCTTCTGACTTCTGACAATGAGCGGTCAGGATGGGGAGCGAGCATCCCTCGTGTGCAGGACCAAGAAATGGGAGTCACATCGCCCGGCATGCTTTTCGGTTTGCATCACGGAATGGTGTGGAGTGTGGAGCCGACAGGAAATCTGCACCCCCCGGGTCCTCTCACCAGGCCCACCCCCCTTTTTCCTTCACCCCTCCCCCTTGTCGATAGCGACAAGCCGCCCGATGTCGGGCTACGTCCACTCTAATCCGTTTAGGGTTATATGTACTTTACATGTACCCCCCTCCCACATGTGGAAGGTCAACATCAACTCCTCGACGGCCCATCTGTCTGTCCCAAGAGAAACCAAGACCACCAAGACAAACGAGAGGAGGAATTCTCATGGTTGCAAGTCTGGACGACATCGACTCGGGACCGCTATGAAGTTCGTCAGCACCCTCTCGGGCTATGCCCGCATGCTACTGGCTGCCAAACCTCCCAAGGCCGACCTCTGCATGCTGGCAGCAGCCATCATCTGCTCGATCGCATCCGGCGTCCCTTTTCCTCTGATCGGTATCTTCTTCGGCCAGCTCCTCAACGACTTCAACGAGGTATCATGCGTGGAAGAGGCATCAGGCTCGACCAGCCCGGAGTCAGCGTCCGCCTACCAGGGCAGCGCCAACGACAAGATCCTGATGATCGTCTACCTGGCCATCGCCCAATTCGTCACCATCTACACCCACCTCACATGCTGGAGCTTGTACGGCTCGCGCCTCGCGCAAAGACTGCGCGAGAGCTACCTCGAGAACCTGCTCCGCCAGGAGCCGTCCTACTTTGACGGCTTGCCCGCGGGCGAGGTGGCGTCCCGTCTCAGCGCCGACATCCAGACGATCCGGTCGGGCACGTCCGAGAAGGTGGGCATCTGCCTGTCGAGCGTGTCCTTTTTTGTCACGGCGTACATCGTGGCCTTTATTAAGAACTACGAGCTCGCCGCCATGCTCATCTCGCTGGTGCCGGCCTACTTTCTGATGTCGTTTGTCGGAAGTCACTACATTGAGAAGTACTCTACGCTCGTGGCGGACCATGCGGCAAAGGCTGCGTCGATTGCTTCCGAGGCTCTGTCCAATGTTGTTGTGGTCCAGGCTTTTGGCGCAAACAAGAAGCTGGAGGCCAAGTTCTCGGAGGCTTTGTCTGAGTCCAAGAAGGAGGGACTGAAGAAGGCCACTGCTGTCGGCATCCAGTCTGGCGTGTTATACTTTGTGGCGTACTCGGCAAATGGTCTGGCCTTCTGGCAGGGCAGCAGGCGGATTGCTGAGGCAGCGGGCAAGGAGTCAGGAGGTGCCACCGTGGGCTCGACGTTTACTGTCATCTTTATCCTGATTGAAGGTCAGTCGAGGTCTTTTTTCTTTCACGGTTGCGTATTTGTTTAACACCAGCCACAGCAACCTTGCTTTTGAGCCAAGTCGCTCCTTTTGCCCATCTCTTCGTTGCGGCCGTTGCCTCGTTCCGCAAGTTGCGCGAGGAGATGGACCGTAAATCCCTGATTGACGGAACCACCGCATCGGGCTTGGAACTTTCGTCGGAACATGGGCAGTCGGGGTTGGGTTTCGAGCTCAAGGGCGTCTCGTTCACTTATCCCTCTCGGCCCGAGATCACCGTCCTGGACAAGGTCGACATTACGATCCCCGCTTCCAAGCACACGGCCATCGTCGGTCTTTCTGGCAGCGGCAAGTCCACCATCGCCGGTCTCGTGACGAGATTGTATGACCCGACAGAAGGACAAATCCTGTTTGGCGGCCACAGTCTGCGCGATGTCAATGTCCGCGAGTTGAGAAGCTTCCTCAGCCTGGTCCAGCAGGAACCGTCCCTCCTGGACCGTTCGCTCCTGGAGAACATTGCACACGGCTTGATCAACTCGATTAACCAGGCCCACGCCCACTTGAAGGCAACCCTCCTCGGCCCCGACCTGGCCGATCTCGCGAGCAAAGTGCGCGAGGGCGTCGATCTCGCAACTGCCGCGGCGCAACATGGCCCCATAGTCGTGGAGCTCGTCGAGCTGGTCCAGAACGCCGCCAAGCTCGCCGACGCACACGACTTCATCACCAAGCTGCACCACGGATACGGCACTGTCGTGGGTTCGGCCGGTCGGCTGATCAGCGGCGGCCAGAAACAGAGAGTGGCTCTCGCCCGCGCGCTGGTCAAAGATCCTGCTGTCCTTGTCATGGACGAGGCCACGGCGGCGCTCGATTCCAGGAGCGAGGAGCGCATCCAGCGGGCCATTGCCAATATCTCGCATGGCAGGACTATGCTCACCATTGCTCATCGCCTTTCCACCATCACTGGAGCGGACAACATCATTGTCATGCACAAGGGGGTTGTCGTCGAGCAGGGCAACCACGCAACGCTGATGGCCAAGAACGGTACCTACGCCGAGATGGTTAAGTTGCAGACTCTTGGCTCAACATCGCAGAAAGACGGGACGGAGGGTGCCGCAGCAAAGGGTGATACAGCCAACGTTCCCGAGATTGATATTGGTAGCGTCGCCATGAGCAGCGACCGGGAAGAGGACGGACATGACGAGAAGAAACAGGCGGCGTCGGTCAGGGAATCGCCCGTCGAAGCTTCTGTCGAGGCTGGTGATGATGAAGAACCCGAAACGCCATCCAAATCCCTCTGGGCTCTTGTACGGGGGTACGCCCCGGCGGTCCGTCCGCACCTCCTTGTCATTGCCCTCGCCCTGATCGGCTCCATCATCGTCGGCGGCGCCTTCTCCGGCGAAGCCGTCATCTTCGGCAACACCGTCGACAGCCTCAACGTCTGCCGGAGCCCCGACAGCATCCGGTCGAGTGGCAACTTCTTCGGTCTCATGTTTTTCGTCCTTGCCATCATCGAACTCTTCGCCAACGCCGTCAGCTGGACCGGCTTCGGCTGGGTCACGGAACGCGTCGTCTACTCGGTTCGCGTGCTCTCCTTCCGCTCCCTCTTCGAGCAAGACCTCCAGTGGCACCAGTCGCGCAACCGCACGCCCGCACTCCTCCTCTCCTACATCACGCGCGACGGCGCCGCCCTGGCCGGCCTCTCGGGCTCCGTCATCGGCACGCTCTTCTCCATCACAGCCAACCTCCTCGCGGCCATCATCCTGACGCACATCATCGCGTGGCGCATCGCGCTGGTCTGCCTGGCCCTCGTCCCACTCCTCCTCGGCGCGGGCCTGCTCGAGCTGCACGTGCTGGGGCGGTTCGAGGAGCGCCACGAGAGCGCGTACGCGCGGTCCGTCGACATCGGCACCGAGGCCGTATCGTCCATCAAGACGGTCGCCGCGCTGTCGCTTGAGCAGGAGACGCTCGCCACGTACCGCCGCTCGCTGAGCGCGCCGCGCCGCGAGACGCTGGTCGTCACGCTGCAGGCTAGTCTGTGCCAGGCCGCGACGTACTTTTTGGGGAATTGCGTGAATGCGCTGGCGTACTGGTGGGGTGCGAAGCAGATCATTGCTGGCAATGTGTCGACGGCGCAGTTCTTGATTGTGGTGTTTTCGTTGCTGGTGAGCGCGTTGCTGTGGAGTCAGATGTTTGCCCTCGCGCCGGAGCTGTCGAGTGCCAGGGCTGCGATGGCGAGGATTCTGGGGTTGATTGAGATTGGGTCGGATGGGATGCAGGGGAATGTGAAGGGGTGTGTTGAGAGCGCTGCTACTGCTGGCGGTGACGGCATCGACGCGGATCCGTCCTCGGAGGAGAAAACCCTCGAGGCCGCTGGTGGCCGCCGGTTGTCGGGAAGCCAGGCAGCCAGCGTGCAGTTTCGCGATGTCTGCTTCTCATATCCTGCCCGGCCGCACGCACAAGTCCTGCGTGGGTTGAGTTTGGACATCAAGCCGGGCACCTTCTGCGCGCTGGTCGGGCCGAGCGGCGCTGGCAAGTCGACCATCATCTCTCTCGTCGAGCGGCTCTACACCCCTCAGTCCGGCGCCATTCTCATTGACGGCGTTGACGTGACCAAGAGCCGGGAGACGTCGTTCCGGGACACCATTGCCCTGGTGCCGCAGGAGAGCATGCTCTTCGAGGGAAGCATCGCATTCAACATCGGGCTCGGGGCCCGCCGTGGCCACGAGGCAACGATGGAAGAGATCATTGAGGCGTGCAAGCTTGCCAACATCCACGACGTGATCGAGGCGTTGCCGGAGGGCTACGAGACGCTGTGTGGGCCGAACGGGACACGGTTCTCGGGCGGGCAGAAGCAGCGGCTGTCAATTGCGCGAGCTCTGGTGCGGAAACCGAAACTGCTGATCCTGGACGAGCCGACCAGTGCGTTGGACGCCGAATCGGAGAGGTTGCTACAGGATGGTCTGGACAAGGCCGCGGCGGGGATCACTGTCATTGCGATTGCCCACCGTCTCCGTACGATCCGGAAGGCGGACCGCATTTTCTGGATTGAGGACGGGCAGTGCGTGGACTCGGGGACGCACGAGGAGTTGTTTGAGAAGTTGGCGGGCTACAGAGCCAACGTGATGCACCAAACGGTGGCAGAGTGAAAAATAATGTCTCATGATTTGTACATACAGCTGGGAACTGGGACTTCTCACGAAGGGTTGATATTAGATATATGAAAAAGCGCTTATTTAATGGTATAAAGTTTTGGTCCAATCTTCAACTGGTTCCCTTGCTGTTTGCGGACATACTTGTTCAAGCAAGAGGTAGTTAATCATAAGCCCAAAAAGGGGTAACCGCAGCCCACCCAAACTTGTTTGCTAGGAAGTAAATTAATTGCTACCGTGTAAAGCTGATGTAAAGCTAGTTATACTGTAGTGTCATGGTAGCATTAATCATGCCTGATGTCCATATGGAAGGCGAACGTCCGTCAAGTCCCTGATCTGGTCATTACGCGAAGAAACGGGGTCAACAAACACTCAACTTCAATTCGGCTGTTCATGTTCGCAATCAACTCCCACACAAAACACTCTGACTTGAATCACAATTACTCGTTAACGTTACAAAGAAGCCAAAACTCGAGTAAAAGATAAACCAGACAATTTAACGTCAACGCAACTCATTCTTCCTGACTCCCCACGAAAACCTCCTCCTCAAGCAACGCCTTGGCATCCCCCTGAACCAGCCCAGCCACAACATCTGCCAGCTCCTGCAAAAGCCCGTCTACTAACTCCCCTTCCTCTTCCCTCCCCACAACACCAACATGCATCACCCCCTCCTTTACAAACGACACAACCTTCATCGGCGACGCCGAATCCCCATGGGGATTCACAATCCCGACCTTGCACGTCCGCCCGCCAAACTCCATCTCATCAAAGTCGTCCCAGTCCTGATGGTGCACGACCGAGTCAAAGAAGGCACTCCCTTTCCCTTCCTGTTTCTGGTCCCTCGTCCAACCAACCGTCTCGGCAATCTTGCCAACCCCGACAAAATCCCATGCCAGCGACTCGGCACTCTGTCTTTGCACGAACTGCAGCAGATCGGCCACCGTCCAGCGCGCTTCAAACGGTACCCGGACGGGCGTGAATTGGTAGCACGGTCCGGAAATGACTTGCTCGTCTTCATTACCTGTGGCGGTGGATGGGAGGAGACCGGCGCGGCCGGAGGTGATGCTTCCGAAGGTGATGTCGGGGGTGCGCAGGCGGCGGGCGAGGAGGAGAGACCATGCTGCTGTGAGGAGGGTGGCGGTCGTGATTCCTTCCGGAGGGGAGAATGGTGTGGAGGTGGAAATGATAGGTGCGGTGCGGAAGATGGCTTTGCTGTCCGCGGTGCTGCTGCTCAGGGGTGATTGGTTAGGGAGGACGGAGACGGCCGAGTTGGAGAGCAGGTTGGCCCAGTAGGTGAGGGCTTTGGTTTGGGAGGTAGGGTTGCGAGTGTGGGCGAGGTAGGAGGAGAACGGTGAGGAGGTGGGGGCGGCCTTGCCGCTGTAAAGAAGGTCGAGGTCGCGGAGGAGGAGTGGGAGCGAGACGCCGTCGTATTGGGCGTGGGAGAGGCGGATTGCGAGGCACTCCTTTCCGTTGCTGGCCTGGATGAGGAACAGGTGGAAGAATGGCGACCCCAGGCGGAACGACCCGGATTCCGTGTCAGCCGTGCAGAGGCTGTGGGTGGCCTTCTCCAGGTCATCGTCCTCTGCCTGGTGCGTGGTCAAAGGAACATCAAGTTCCTTCAGGACAACTTGCAGTAGAGTCGACTGGTGTTCGACAAAGACAGTGCGCAGAATGTCGTGGTCTTGAATGAGCTTGCGGCAAGCGTTGACCAACTGCGCCTGGTCAAAACCGTTGATGTCCGAGTACAGCATGGTGTACTGGATCGAGGTCCGTGGCGGCTGGATGGTGGCTTTGACGTCGAGCACCTGAGAGTCCGTCACCGGATACGCGTCTTGAACCGACCACTGAGCATTGGCAAGCTGTGGGCGGACAATGTCGGCGATGAACTGTTCCGTATCAGCGGACCCCAGCATCGAAAATGGTTGGTATGATGGCTGCGAGGGCTGCTGTGCGGCCTCGGCTCCCGCTGGTGCGGCAAACTGGTTCACCTTGAGCATCTTGGCCGCGTCGCCGAGACGCATGTGGCGGAAGATGTCGGCCACAGTCAGGCCATGCCCTTGTGCACGCAGACAAGACACCAATTTCATGGCCAACACCGAGTCACCGCCCAGGCGGAAGAAGTTGTCGTCCGTGTCGATCTGCTCAGGCGCAAGTCCGAGAATGCTGGCCCAGCAGGCACGCAAAATGCCCTCGGCAGCTGTCGTCGTCGTCGTTGTCTGTGTGGAAAGACCCTTTTTCCACGCCTGCTGGAAGCCCACGCGCACCTGGTCAAGGACGGGCCTCGGGATTCCTTCGGCGAGCTGCTGGAGCAGAGCGCGATCCACTTCATTGCCGCTGCGGGGAATCTTGTCGACGACCACGTAGTTGGAGGGCACGAGATGTGACGCCAGGGAGTTCTGAGCAAACTTGTCGAACCTCTTCAGCGCTGCCGCAATGCTGACGAGAACGACCGAGTTTGTGGTGGCGGAAAAGGGCGTTTCGCTAGAAATGGTGACTGTGTGCTTCAGGTTCTCTGGCAAGATCTCAACGACGGGTTGCTCAGATGTCTGCGGCTGCTCGACAAAGAGAATCAGGTCTACCCCAGATGTGCCTGTCGCGGCGGCAAACACCGACGGAGGGAGGTACTTGGGAAGATGGGCCTCGAGTTCGTCCGCATCGGCTGCGTTGCCCTGAGCCGACACTGTCTCGTCCTTGCGACCAACAAACACCAGTCTGCCGTCCTCCTGCAGTTTGACAATATCTCCCGTGGGCTGAGCCTTACCGGTCCGACCAGCATACTCCCCGGCACCGGCCAGCAACCAAGCAGGAGACTCAACGACCGTCTCCCCGGTTAGGAAGGCCCCTTCCAGCCACAGCTCGCCGGCACACCCGATGGGGGCCAGCAGCTCCGGGGTCCACAGGTTACACACCCACGGCACCGCAGCTCGGGCGTTGTAAACCTCTCCCGGCTTGACCACGCCGGTATCGGTTCTCAGACCGCCTGTCAACGCGTCCCAAGCCAACGGCGGCGCCCGATTCCAGCTCCAAATTTCTCTCAGCTCCTCCGCCGGCACACACGGCACCTCGCCGACCCTCCTCTCCAAATCTCCTGTCATCAACTCAAGAGAAACCCTCTCAAACTGCGCCAGCACGCGTCCCATCGTCCTCTCGTCCACCAACGCGCCATCAAAGCTAGCACAAACCCTCAACCCCCCCTTCTCAATCCCACACGCCACCATCAATGGATACGGATTAAAATGGATCGCCTCCCTCACCACATCCCCCACCTCAAACCCAAGCTCCTGCCCAACCCCAAACTCCCCCTCCGGTTGGATAACCAGCCCCGTAGGCGCCTCACACGCGTACTGCGCATCCCGACTAACGCGGCGGATATACTGCATGCCCATGTGCTGGTGCGGCGCGCGGGCGACCATGCCGCGCTGGATCTGCTGCAGGAAGGCGTCGACCGACGCGGCCGGGTCGACGCGCACGCGGATGGGCACGGTGGCAATCAGCGGGCCGATGACGGAGGCTACACCGGGGAGCGGGATGTCGCGCCCCGTGAGGGTTTCGCCGAAGACGATGTCGCGATTTTGGGAGTGGTGGGAGGAGACGAGAGACCACGCGCCGCGGAGGACGGTTGCGAGGGTGAACGGGAGGGAGGCGAGGGATGGCGGGAGGGTCATGTGCCGTTCGAGGAGGTGGGTTGGGGTGGGGAGGTAGTCGCGCGAGGGGACGCGAGGGAACTGCGGGCCTGTTGCGCCGCCGAGTTCGTCGCGCCAGTAAGTTTGTGTGGTGGTTGGGTCGGTGGCGTGGAGGTGTTGAACAAAGTCGCCCATGGTGGCGCGGGGAGGGGGGACAAGGGCGGGTTGGAGGTCGCTGGTGGGATCTTGGATGCGCTGGAGGGCGTCGCGGACCTGGTGGAGGACCACCGGCTCCGACCATCCGTCGTAGACTGCGTGGTGTAGTGTCCAGACCATGTACCGCTTGCCAGGGGAGGAACGGGGCTCGACGATGGTGTACCGTGCGAGGCTCTGTCCCAGACTCATACGGTCGTTCTTGTCGTTCTCGAGATATGCGTCCAGCTCCGCATCTGAGTGTCTCCAGTTGACGCGCTCCTTGAGCACGGCCTGGCCGAGGCTTGCATGGTCGCCGAGCTGGACAAGGCGCGAGCGCAGGATAGGGGTTGCGGCCACGACTTCTTCCCACGCTTGTTTCCAGTGTTCGAGGCTAATGTGCGACGGGATTGTGGCCACACGCTGCGCGATGTACGCCTCTGCTGACTTGATGGAGAAGGTCAACAGCGATTCCTGCGTGGGCGTGCAGGGGTAGATGTCTTCGATGTGGTCCGGCTCAGTCCCGCAGGCCTGGCTTGTCTCGAGCACGGCACTCTCGACAGGCTGTGAGATCAGAGAAAAGGGAACTCTTTCCGCCTGCGGAGTTGTCTGTGAGTCGGGGAGGCTGACAACAACAGCCGCCATGGCCGAGAGCGTCGGATGCCCAAAGGTGTTGATGACGCTGAGGTCAAGACCTTGATCCCTGCAGACGGACACGAGACGCATCGCCGCCAGGGAGTCACCTCCAAGCGCAAAGAAATTGTCCTTCAGGCGGATGCCTTCTGGGTCGAGCTTCAGGATAAGACCCCATGCCTGGCGAAGGTTCTGCTCGGTCTCACTCAGGGGTCGGTCTAGGTCCTCCGGGGTGTCATCGTCAGGGGTTGCGGCCTGTTGGTCTGCAGTCAGCAGCCGGAGGTCGACGGTGGCGCCAAATTGTCTCAGCGACTTCCGGTCCGTTTTGCCCGAGATCAGGGTGGGGACTCGGTTGACGGGGATGTAGGCATTGGGTACCATATACCGTGGTAACAGCTCTGCAATCTCGGCGTCGGCCTTGGACAACGCAGCGCCCAGCTCGGGGGATAGGGGTGTGTACTCCAATTTGGTGTCTTGCCCGTGTGCTGTGGACTGCGGCGCAACAAATGCCACAAGAGTAGGTTGCCCCTGAGCGGACCCCCCTGGTACAATGACCTCAGCAATGACATTCGTGTCCGGCGGGAGTCTGGCCATGAGCTGGCTCTCAATCTCGCCGAGCTCAACCCTCTGGCCACGCAGCTTGACCTGGGTGTCCTTTCGGCCAACAAAAACAATCTCTCCCGAGCCGTCAGGGTCGTATCTTCCAAGGTCTCCTGTCTTGTACAGACGTCCTGAGCGGCCAGCGTACGACGCATGGCCGGCCACCAACCACGACGGATTCTCGATAAACGCTGCAGCTGTCTTCTCGGGGTCGTTGAGGTACCCCTGACCAACAATGGGTCCATCCACCAGCAGCTCACCCACGGCGCCGACTGGCATCAGCACCTCGTGGTCGTTGGGATCCACAACCCACATGGCTGCGCCGTTGCCTGGGCCAATGGTGATGTAGTCCCGTCCCTTGGCCGCGCTGTTGTTGACTGTGCAGCCAATGGTACACTCACACGGCCCGTAGCCGATGATGATTCGCGTGTACTGGCCCCAGAAATTGACGTCTCGCGCGGAACAGGCCTCACCTCCCAGCCCGAGGCCGCTGAGTGATTTGATGACCTCCAAGTCGAGGATGCGGGCCATCGAGGGGGTGATGCCAGCGTAGTTGACCTTCATGTTCCGCATCACCGAGTTGATGTCATTCAGCCGGTCCTCGTCCGACGGGATGCAGAGACACCCACTGTTGGCCAGTGTCAGCAGCATGCTGTCGATGCTGACGTCGAAAGCGTAGGACGCAAAGTCGAGGACTCGAGAGTCCTCGTTGTAGCCAACCGCCTCGGCTCGGGGAAAGGCGCTGCTCGTGTAGGTCTGATGGGAAATCTTGACACCCTTTGGCGTGCCCGTGCTGCCAGATGTGAAGATGATGTACATGAGTGCGGATGCGGGGACTTCAAGCAGTTGGATTGCGGGTGGTGGTTGCGGATCCGACAGACATGTGAACGTATCCGCGTCAACAGTGACAAACTTGCCTTGGGGCAAGATGGATCTCGACAAGTCGTGTTGCTTGCGGGACGACACCATGGTCCGCGCACCTACTTGGTCGCCCATGTTCTGGAGACGAGCAAGAGGGAGTGACGGGTCCATCATCACCATGGTTGCCCCTGACTTCATCACGGCGAGCACCGCAACAATGGTCCACCTCGATTTCTCAAAACACAGGGGGACAAAGTCGTGTAGCTTGACGCCCAGTTCTGTCGTGAACAGCCCTGCGAGAAAGGTCGAGTACCGGTCGACTTCGCCGTAGGTTAGGCTACCATCAAACGAGGAGATGGCTTCCTTGTCTGGGTGCTTCCTTGCCCGCTCGGAAATGATGTCGTGCATGCAACGGTCGTAGGTCGGCGGGAGGACGTGATTCCAACCCCATATTTGGTCCAAGTCGTGCTTGGTTGGCCCAAGAAGACTCTGAATGGTTGCGCCAGGATTTGCAATGCAGAGCTTGGCCGTGTCTGTCAGTGTCTCAACATGGCGCGTCACGGTGAAGGGTAGCATGTTCTCGCTGTGCCAGACTGGGCGAATCTCGAGAGGGCGATCGCCTAGGTGTACTAGGAGATGAACCGAAGGCTGCAGCCCACGTTAGCCATGCTCGTGATCAGGATGGGGTTCTAACGTTCTCACCTCATCCTTGCCAACTCCCTCAGTCGCCCGTGAGAGCGAAGCAGTGCTCAGAAGCAGCGAGCGGAGGCCAGAAACATCTGGACTTGGCCTTAGCGAGGCCGTTGAGATGTGGCGAGAGATGGCAGCAGCAACGTGCTCAACAGTGCTGTCAAGTCCCGGCATCACATCTCTTGCTGACAGACGCACGATGTTCACTGCACCAACTTCCCCCTCGTGGTCCCGAGTCGTGTATGCCCACTCATAACTGATTTCGCTGTCTTCCTGGGTCCGGAGGAGCGTAATCAACCATGATACAAGCAGGGTCTCCTCGCGCACGGCGGACGGCGTCGAGGTGCAGACCGGCTCTGAGCTGACCCCGGCAAGTTGGGGCGTTGAGGAGCCATTAGAGGGCATTTGTGATGATGATGGCGCCGACACGACCTTCTCAAGTTGTTGGTGGCCATTCAATACCTGGGCCGCGTCTTTCCCGGCCTGGCTTTTGCGGCGGCGCTGCTGCCGGACCCGCGAGAGGATCCTTCGTAGTGTCTTCATCTTGATTGGATTCTGGAGGGAGCGGCAAAGGGCAGATTGAACGATGTTGCACTGATCAGAGACAAGATTTGCATCAACCACACGTGGGAATCACGCATAGTATGTGAATTAGGTTCTGTCTTACCCACATGGTCTACGGAATACATGTGGATTTCCCCTGAATTTCCACCCAAGAGCCCTGAGCCAGGAAGGAGAATCACCTGCACGGAACAACCCACCGAGCCGCCGAACGCAAGAGAACTCCCTGAAACAACTGCAATGGAAACCCGATGCAACCGAGATCGGCCGTTACGTTAACGACGAGCATCCGGCGCATCGAGTTTGCAAACCGGCGGAGAGGCGGGGCACTTCCTAAGGGGATGGCCCAGGGAAACAGGCCAGTAGGGGGGCGTCGTCGGATCAGATAAACGCACAGGCCGTGGTTCGAGCAGCAGCCAAGAAACAAGCCGGGCCATGTACACAGTAATCTGTTTACGGTGCGGTTGAATCCAGGCGGATCTCCGTCTCCACCGAGTCCACAACATCAGGACCACCCCGTTCCTTGGCTTCCATTCGGCTCCCCCCTTGCGCCCACAACAGAGCACCCAGCCAACCACCCCCAGGACGCCCAACCATCAAGGTGCAGGACATGACCACAGGACCCATCTTGAGCATCCTGCTTCTCCACCTCGGCAAAAAACGGGACTCGACGACGTTCCAAGGATCAGTGGGTGCAGGGGCGGGTTGCCGAGGCTGGACGCCGTAATCAGATTTTTTCTTCTCCCCCTGTCCGGCATTTCGGCCAACAACAAAATCTTATCAATCAGATAATCAGCTCATCGCGGGTGGGGGCTCCAGGATGCCCCAGTCGGCCAGGGGTCTGGTGGTGTCATCAGACTCTCAGAGTTCTCCTCTTGTGCCGACGCAGACATACCAGGAACATAACACCGATCTCGGGCCGATGCGCGAATTAAGACGCAGGCTGGGAGTGACGAAGAGGGGTAACGGATCGTCGTGAGTTGTGAATGAACGACGCCATGATTCTTGACCCAAAGCCTGTGGTCGCCTGCAGTGGCTGTCTCTCCCCCTCCCCCCTGCGAGAAGAAGTCGACCAGCCATCCGTTCCCGAGATACCAGCCACCTCAAGCCTCTCAATCACACTCAATCTATCTGACGCCGCCACCATGGGTTCCAAATTCTGGCCGAAACGGGGTTCTCCGGGCATCCTGCATCACTTCGTACGTCTACCCCTTGCACATGACTCCAAGTTGCCTGACAGGGTCTGGTGTCAAGATGAAGTAAGTAACTTGAACTAACCATCCACAGACCGAGACTCTGGTGGCCTTCGAGTTTGGCACCACACCCAAGCCACACAGCATCCTGTTCCTCGGCGGCCTCGGAGATGGTCTCGCCACAACCTCATACGTGGCTGATGTCGTGGAGGGGCTACAGCCCACAGAGTGGTCGCTCTTCTCGGTGAATCTCACATCCGCCTACCAATCATGGGGCTTCGGCCACCTCGACCGTGACACGGACGAAGTGGCCCAGTGCATCCAGCACATCACCGAGTACAAGAAGTCCCAGTTCGGGGCACCGGGAAAACTCGTCCTCATGGGCCACTCTACGGGGAGCCAGTGCGTGCTGCACTATCTGTCCCGGCCCAACCCGCACACCAGCACACCAGCCTTTGACCGCGGGCTGGAGCACATCACACGCCCCGTCCTCGACGGCGGCATCATGCAGGCCCCCGTCTCCGACCGGGAGGCTATCCACTGGATCATGCGGGAAGGCTTCCTCGGACGGACGCCCGCCGAGCTCCGCGAGACGTATAACCAGCTCGTGAGCATGGCGAGGACGGCAGCAGACGGGCCCTACGACACCATGTTGCCGATATCCCTAACCCGACAGTTCGGGTATCCCACCAACACACCCGTGAGCGCTCGCCGGTTCTTGAGTCTCGTGAGCCCGGACAGCCCTCAGTCGCCTGCCGAGGACGACATGTTTAGTTCTGATCTTGGCGACGAGCAGCTGGCCCAGACGTTTGGCATGGTCGGTCAGCGGGGGCTGCTCAAGAACAAGTTGATGGTTTTGATGTCCGGCGCTGACCAGTCGGTGCCGGACTGGGTAAACAAGGAGCAGGTGCTCGCGAAGTGGAGGAAAGTCGCGGATCGTGAGGGACCCGTATGGGATGATCGTAGTGGGTTGATCCCGGGGGCTTCTCACGCGCTCAGTAACGACGATCAGGCCGAGCCAAGAGCGTTTCTGCTGGCCAAGGTCTTGTCGTACCTAGCGGATGTTAAGAAGAGCGCATAGGATCGTGGTTGGTTGCATGTCTTTATGTCCGGAAGTTCTTTAGATAGAGTAATGAGCAATCTATCTGAGACATCTCCCTCGCGCGTGACCATAAGAACATCTTCCCCTTCCCTTGCCCATTCGTGACGGCTTCAGTGTACAGTCCCTCTACTCCTCTTGTCATCAGTCCGTGTCCATGCTCATGCCTGGAATCTTGTCCAGCCCTGTGGTGTTGTTGGTCAGTTCAGTCCTTGCCATGTTGCGCTCCACCATGGCTCGACTTGACTTACATCCGTCAACATTTTCTGGGATGTTCTGCGGCAGAGTGCACCTCATGGCCTCCTCCGAGGTCTGCGTTCTAAGTTCTTTGCAGACCGCGTTGCCGCAGCGGGCGTCAAGGGCACGCTGAAGCGAGTCACCCTTCCATCCAAACACATAGTCGCCGTGCTGGGAAAATCCGAGGCTTTGCACAAGTTGTTAGCTTCAATCTTCTTTCTGAACAATCTTCAAAACCCTCACGAGTCGCCGGTGCTCCAGACGAAGGGCTGTGAGCCATCTTCGGGCCACAGGTCCTTGCTGTTAAACTCCCTGGTCTATCCACCATGCCATCTCATCAGCAACCTCGATCCACGCCTGCACGGGGGCTGTATTTTCTGTTTCTTACATCCCACATAACTTCGTACATGAGCTGTGGCAGGCGAACAGGGTGCGTGTCAGGGCACGTGCCGACAGACTCAAAGGTTCCCGTCTTGGGATAGGAAACATGGCTCTTGTGGTCAGGGCTGTCGGTATTCTTGCCATCCCAGCAAGTTGGGAACGTGATGGTCGTCCGGATGCCGCCCTCGCAGAAGCCGGCAGGCAGTGCCTGTGAGTCTGTTCCCGTGCAGGGCGCGCCGCCGCGATCGTAGGAACCCCCGAGACAACGGTGGCACAGCTGCTTCTGCATGCCCTTGGCCTCACGGAGGCCAGCGTCGCCAACAAGCATGCGGAAGCCGGGCTTGAAAGCCGTCACTGTCGTCTTGCCGTCGTATGGGGGGATGTAGTAGACCGTCACGCCGCCGCTTGGATTTGACACCGTCAGCTACTTCTTAGTCGTGGGTAGCTTGCTGGTCAGGGGTTGTCTCAAGAGGTTTATGGGGGAAAGAGGAAGCAAAATATCGGGGAATATGTTAGCGTATACCTACTCTGCACGAAGGCCAACGTTGGGAAACTGACGGACACGCTTATACGTCCCGTTCCGGGCCCGAAAGTACAAAACGGCCGTCCAGTAGTTGGAGAAGTCTTCGGCAAAGGTGCAGCTGGTGCACGTCGAATCTTTGACGAGGTCATGCGTGGCCGGGTCCATGCTGATGTTGAACGAGTTACCCCCAACGATTTGATGGACATGGGGCGAGACGGCTACGCCCGGGTTGACCAAGGGGTCCATCCTTGAAACGACAAGCTGGGAGCAGCTGAAACGAATCATCTGCTGTGCGGCTACCCCATGCGCAGCGAGCACCAAGGCTAGCGTCTTGCACTTCATGTTGGGCCTCTGACGGAAAGGAGAAAGAAATCAAATCTTAGTTGCGAGATCAGGGAATTATGTTAACTCGTGTCCTGGTGGTTATGGGATACAGGTGATGTGAGGTTATGTCAGAGAATCGACAGTGCCCCGAACCGGGTATCGGTTTAGACACGATACAGGCGAAGGGCTTCTCCGAGTCCTAAATACAGGAGCCTTCCATTCAAGATACCATCACAAATACCGATGCCGTCCCACCATACTGACAGCTTGATACTCCGCATGTGGAGGAGAGATTGCCTTAAATTCTCTTGGTGTCGGCAGTTGTTGGCTTTCCATAACCCAGGCCAGGAGTGTCCGTTCAGGGCGCAGTGATTATCCGGACAATGAAATCCGCCTCCCTGCCACATGAGGGACGGGATCGGCTGCGCAAGCAATATGGGAGAATGGGCTAAACAAGAGTATGGCAACAACAGCTTCCCCTCTTTGACTCAACCTTGTCCTCGCTGGTAGCTATTAGATTTAACTGAGCTGGAGGTACACTGTGCCCCCCTGGAGGATTCCATGATCTGTCAATATTCTCTCTTTACAATGCATCACAGCAGAGTATCTTGTCTCTTGGCTACTGTAGCCACGGTCCTCTCGTTACCTGGAGCCTACGCCGCTCGAGCGTGCAACAACTCAGCAACAGGAAACTTCCAATACCGCCTCGGTGACATACGATACGACAGCCCGGATGGCAACAACGCTGACGGTCTCGCCACCATTGCCGCGAGCCTGCAAAGCAGCAGCCAGACTCCTTTGTATGAGTGTGTCGGCCAGTGGCCCGAGATATGGGCCGGTCGGTACGAGGGCGGGAGCAACTTGATCTGGAGCGACTGCATATTCACTGGGGCTGGAACAGGTCAAGACGAGACTGTCTCGTTTGCAATCGACTGGAAGACCAAGACATTGTACCTGGCTCACACGTTTGCTTGTTCCAATACGAAAGGGTACCTACTCAGCCCCTCCCTTCACCTGGTGTCCACATAATCCGACAGACTCGGCTGACATCTCTGCGATAGATCCGAGGGACTAGCGACCGGGTCCATAAACTTGGACTTCAACTGCACGGCTGCAGACGACAACTCATACTGCGTGCCCAAGAGCACAGCGACCGGGGCTCGCCCGGCTCTCAGCATCGACACAAAGCTGGCGTTCATTGCTCAAAATACAAGCACTGCTACAACATGCACAGATAGTTTCAAGCAATACCAGTCGTGGAAGGTTGAACACTGGCTCCGGCGGATTGAAATGGAACCTGGATCCTCGCCAGCAGACCCAAAACTCGTCTCGGACACAGGCCCGTCCTTCAGCCTCAGAAGTATGGCCAGCGGCAGCTTATTTAGTTGCACAAACTCGGGGAAGCAGAACGGCACGTTTGGGGGTCATTGTCAGGCGCAGTCTGCGAACGAGCTTAGCCCCCAAACGGAGTTCACCTTTGACCCAAAGCTGAACATTCTTGAGATCTCTCAGCGCTGGAAATGCGGTGACTCGTAAGTACCAGACTCTCACTGGTCCAAAGAAATAGAAGATCTTTTGCGTCTAACAGTTATGTACTCGTTACCTTAGGTCATCGTTCGACGCGGTGGGCGTGAGTTACATGCAGGCTGCCTGCGAGCGCACCTTCAACAGCAACCAGTTCACCTGCACATCGGATTCTGTTTGGATTGGTGCTGGGACTGTGTAGGTACCTAACGCCAGAATTCAACTAGAAGACCACCTCGGAGTTCAACTGGCCTCCTTAAATAACCCCTTGAAGGCATCAAAATGATCTGAACTCAATGTGATCTCAACTCTGCTGTAGCAAAAGGAAATCATCGTGAAACCCAGCACGGAAAGTGCGTCCGCCGTGCTCTCCCTCCACCGCACCAAAGTCATCGTGGAACTCAACGTCAAAGGACTGAAAGCTGTTGGTGAGCAAATAATACCCCTCCCGGAACCAGCGGCCCTTGAGACTCGATAGTCGAAGGCTCGAGTCTTCCTGCCGGAGTCAGGATATGTTGCCAAATCACCAACTTTGCTCTTCGCCGGTTTGCTGATGGATAGCACGGCAAATGCCTCTCTGGCGGTGCATATCCTTGACTTGGACCACCTCGCGCTTTGCGTTGATGCGCGCCAAATTGGCTGCTGTCATGAGAAGTCGCGTTAATATCAGTTGACTGGGTGCCCAGCACCGGAAACCGATGATGACAGGGGTGATTACAGACCTGTAAACAAATCCACGAGGTACCCTTCGGCAGCCTCTATCACAGCGAGGATAGCTGTGCGCTCGAAGGGAAGGCTTGGAGTGACCTGCTGAGATATCTCTTCGCAGAGACGCATCATCGGAGCAACTGGGAGGAGGAGACGGTTCTCCATCTCGAGATGTTTGATCTCTCTCCGAACACGTACTGTACTCCGTACAGTCCCTACATATCAGTAAGAGGTAGGCACATTGGGAATAACTAATGTAACATACCACCTGTTATGGCCCGTCTGGGGTTAGGTGCAACTGCGTTGGTGTTCGGGTCTGTCGGTGGATCTACTATTATGACCTGCCTTCGAGGAAGGGATAGGTTTCCCGTCTTTCGCCCTCTCGTAGAATTGACGTCTTTCAAATCGTCATCGGCGTCGACAATCGGTTGAATCGGTTGAGCAACTTGAGTGCCATGTTGTGCATTGTCCTGCGTGTTAACGCCGAGCTTACACGCATTGCATTGTCGAGCCAGAATTCCCCTCTCTCTTTGTTATTTTGTATATCAGCGACATCTGCAAGCGTGATGCATTGGATAGCTTACAATTCGGTCTCCAGCCTCTGCTTGGTCCGCTCCTCGAGATCCTGTTTTTCGCCTGGCGACGCATTCTGGTATTCTGGGGTCGCCTTGAGTCGTTTAAGTTTGCGCGACCATGCGGTGTTGAATCGACCACGCTCACGGTGGACTTGAAGCTGGTCGTTGTTCATGTTGTTGTACCGACGTCGCGACTTGACTGTGTTCCGATTGTCGCTGAGCTGGTCCTCAGCCTTTCGCTTGCGAACAGGCATTTTCTCGCGATGACTTGGGAACTATTGTCGTCCTTGGTAAGGACTATGTGGTCAGGGAAACTGAATGTTTTTGGGTTGGGGATTGGGACGGAGAAGCAGGGACCGGCTGGTGTCTGTAGGATGGGGGCAAGTGGCGGTGGTAATGGGGGGAGGGGGGAGATTGGAGGCTGGGGGATGGAATTTGGATTTTGGTTTGGTTTGGGATGGTATGTAGCCGGGGATCGATAATTTCAGCTGGGCTCGGGTTAGGATATTATTGCCAGGTGGTGAGAAGTTCTTTTTCCTCTTTCTCTCTCTCTTTTTTTGGGCCACCCGAGGGAAGGTTGTGGACGGTGCGAAAGATAAAGTTTGGACGAAATTTCCAGCACCCTGCCTGCAAGCGCACCTTCAACAGCAACCAGTTCCCGTCCACATCGGATTCTGTTTGGGTTGGGACCAAACTGGGACTGTGTGGTAGGTAGGTACGGAGTACTTACCGAAGCTGGTTGGCCTGTCAGTAGATGTAATTACCTATCTAGAGGGAACAACGGCATGGTGTTGTGCCAGGCCCATGGAGAGCAAGGACGGAATCATATCGAAAGGTGTGTCACCACCATCATCTTTTGTTTGCATGCACCAAATACTCTAAACTCTGGCCGTGTCTTCCGCCACGACCAAAGCCGCAGCACCTCCTTTGCCCACCTCCAAAACAGGCGTGTTGACTCCCGACGCCCTCGCATCACCCGCTTTCTCAACGCCACCAGCAGATGCCCTCAAATCCTTCTCCAAGACCGCAAAGCTCAAATCGTCCGCGATAATTTCCGTCTTGAGCTTCTCCATCTCCTCGATGGGGAACGGTCGTGACTCGCCCGTCTCGCGATATCCCCGACGGCCATACCACGCAATCAGCTCACTCCGCGATGCAATCACCGTCATCTCCATCAACTCCGTCCCCCACTTTTGCCGACAGTAGTTCTCGGCATACTCCATCACCTGGCGCCCGATGCCGCCCCCCTGACGACGGGGCGAGACGGCAAACAGACCAAAGTAGGCCATTTGGGGGGTCCGACGGAAAACTTCGCAGCAGGCTACCGGGGACCGCTCCTTCTCGGGGACGCCGTCATCGGCACACGTGGCGACCAGAACGGCACCATCGGGATTGGTGATCTTCTCCAGCAGGCCAGCGGTGTCGATTCGCTTCCCTCCTCTGAGGATATGTGCTTCGGTTGTCCAGCCGAGTTTGCTTTCCTCGCCGCGGTAGGCTGATTCGACGAGGGGGTGAATCAGGGGAAGGTCGTCAGGAGTCGCGACACGGAAGGTGAGGGCGAGGGCGGCCATGATGCGAGCTCGGTGATATCTCGGGGGGTTTATTTGTTTGAGTGAGGGCAGGACAAGGTGCGGTAAAGAATGGTATTGGCGTGTAAGTCGGGTGTTGTTATTGCCAAATGCCAAGGTCTTGGACTCACTGATCTCGATGACTGCTGTTCAATTGTTGATATCAAAATTTGGGAGCCATGACTCATGTCATTGGAAGGGCGTTTACGGAGTAAGGGGCTCGGAAATCGCCTCGGCAAAGGTCCGATTTAGCATCAATTATGGAGCTCATGCTTTTCACTTATTGGCCACCGCGGATACGATAACCCTTCATGCGAGCGGTTCCTGGATCCCAAAAACACTGCAGTGAGGTGCAAATAGCTTTTTGGCCAGAGATATGTCTAGTACTATAAAAATGATACGTACCTTAATTCATCGGTTGGCATGAGAGTAATCGGATTGGAAGGATTGGGTTTAACACACCCAGCACCTTCACCCCCTGAACCCGAAATCACACCACAAGCGAGACCCGAAACCCAAAATTACCACACACCACGGACAACATGTAGTAACCACATCTAAGATAGGTAGGTCCATGTACCTGTATCTAACAAACCCTCGTCTGCCTCACCAACACCGGCGCCACCCCATCCTTCAATTGGAACGCGCACACCCCACTGGCTGAGCACAGCCCGCTCATCTTCTCCCCGACCGCAAACGCCTCGGTACCTACAAACTCCTCCTTCCCCCTCCTCAACTCAAACCGCACCTTGAAGTCCGTCGTCGGCGAGGCGCTCGCGTTGCTGTCCGACTCGAGCATGGCAAACGACCACTGCCCGCCCGGCACGTCGGAGCAGTTGTTGACGACGCCGTACGGGGGCTGTTCAAACGTCCATTTACCGATGCAGGTGGCCGGGGAGACGGTGCTGTCGCTCGGGTCGGAGATGGTGATGTTGATAATGCTCCAGGGCGAGCTTCCGGGACGGCCCGATGGGGAGAACGTTGTGAGCGTTGATATTTCCCAGGGTTTGAGGGCCGGGATGGCCCTGGCGAGAGGGGTGAGGGACAGGAAGGAGGCGAACAGTGTGCTTCTGGGACGCATTTTGTGTGGTTTTACAGACCGTTTGGGTTCTAACTGGAGATAAAGAATGCTAGTGAGTGTTCAACGTGGGATGGGAGAAGCAGACTGGAAAGGTCTCGACCACTATTATATACATGCCCGGTTGGCGACGTGGCATTGTCTGAGAGAAACGTTGCGGTGAGAAGATGACCCGGGTTAGATACGACCTGAGATGTCCTTTCCGGGGTTTTAGACCTGTGTCCAAGAATAGGCCTTTCCACGACAGTCTCGGAATGGGCTCTGTGAGGAGAAGTTTTCACGGCTAAAACGCAGTGCAACGCAACAGACGCGCGTATCCGTCCCGTCCAGCTTCGTTTTTCCTTCCGCGGTTTTCAGTGCCTCTCTAATACCTCCTTCGGCGCTCTTCACCCACAATGAACAGCACATCCAACTTATGTAGATACATACAAGAGTTTTCTTGGTCTGGTAACGGGGCCTGATGTCGTCCTTGCATTTGCTTGCCTTAGGTTGAGCTTAGGTCTCGACCGGAATAACTATGTTGGACAAGTGTTATGCACGTGTGTCCATTTGGCCAGGGACATACTGTTGTTTTTGGTGAGGACATCTTTTCAAACTTCGATACTAGTACATTCCTCAACTGAAGGACACGATGCTAAGGAGAAGGTAAAAAGGAAAAAAAAAAGAGAAGATAGAGGGAAAAGAAGGAGACACAAAAGAGTAAAAGAACAGAAGAAGAATATAAGTTTAATTACCTCTTGTGACAGAGGGCACTACGGATAGTCATCGTCAACTGGTAGTAGCTTGGAAACTGCAGACCTTGTTCCTGTCGTGCAAACATGAATGAGAGCAAAGCTGGGGGGGGGGGGGGGGGGGGGGGGGAATTGGGGGGGGGGTTGTTAGCCCCCATGGGGAACAACGCCCGGGTGTA
>JAMAKR010000032.1:226968-326249 GCA_023628425.1 Chaetomiaceae sp. PYS4301M
CCCCCCGCGCCGCCCCCCCCCCCCCCCCCCCCCCCCCAATGGGGGCGTCGGTTCTAGAGCCGCATGGGTCAACAGCGCCGGTCTGAAGGAACTGTGGCGCAGGACTCCTCCCCGTCCTGCTGAACTTCCAGACGAATCCGCGTCCAGACTACCCATGCCGGTAATTTGGGACACCACACGGCACGTCAGTTGGGGGGTCTGGGAGGTGAGGGGAAGCTCCATTCCTGGTTCGTCGCCCGACACCAGGGATGGTGGGTGGCGTCTGCATGTCGACATTCAGGTCAACTCAGTTCCTTCATTTCCTGAGAAAGAGGGGTTACATTGGCTGCATATCAGGACTTTGTGAGGCGGCCCAGACCGCTAGCTCCTGCTCCGCGGCGCCACAATGGGTTTGCATGAGGCCGGTGTGCCATTCAGCCATCCAACGGCACGAGGGGACTGTCCTGGTGTTTGGGTTGGGATGAGGTGCCTCGCGTGATCTCCCCCTTTTGCAACGGCGTTTAATAATCACAATTGAGACTGGAACTCGCATTGCACACCTCTGTCTGGCAAGCTTCCCTCGCTTTGTCCAGTCACCCTGATTACCATACATATCATTATTCCTGGACGAGGAGGTTAAGATCACCATGCTCACGCTTGGTGTACTGGACCAGGGCAAGCCCTTCACCGTCGCGGTCGTCGTGGTTGCGGCCCTGGTAGCGGCTCTCGCGACTGGCCAGGCGGCGGCCCAAGGTGCTTGCGCTTCTTCAACACTGAGACTGAAGCTGAGCAACTGCACTATCCCGAAGAGCGGCGACGCAACAGCCGTTTGGACGTGGGGTCTCCCGCTGGGCATTGGAGATTCATCCAAGCTCTGCGTGGCACCGAGCACGGTCGTGAACTCGACTGTCTTGATGTCCAGCGAGGTGTGCGACGGACACGGGCTCGAGAACCCGAACATTACGCCAGCCCAGTGCCGGTCCCGTCGGGGAGGTCTCCTACAACGAAGTGATTTCCCGGGCGCCGACATCACCAGCAATGACGAGTTGGAGAGACTGAGGACGCTAAATCCGGGTTGGAACAGCCTCATGCACATCGGTGGAGCAAATCAGGCGTTCCAGCACGCTCTGCATGCCAACCTCCACCTGGGCAACGGCGTGGTTGATCTGACCGAGGGCCTTGTAGTTGAAGGACAGCAGCACTCCCTGTCGCACCTGGGTCTGGGTGAGCAATCGGAGGTGCTCAAGGCCCTCAAGAAGGCAGGTCTGGTCGGGGCCGAGTCTTGGGGTCTTGATTCGGGCTCCCAGAGCGTGCTCCATCCTCGAGACGGCACCCTCATTCTGGGCGGTTATGACCAGGGCGCCTTCACCGAAAATCTCGTGGATTTCGACACTCATGAGAACTTGCAGAACCAGCTACAACAGCGGCCCTGTCCACTCCAGATTACTGTCATAGACCTATTTGTCACGGTGAACAACGAGTCTCGTCATTTTGGAGACCCCACATCTCCGACAACGTACTGTATAGAGCCGTGAGTACGAGCCCGGATTGCCTGTTCCAGCCAGATACTGACCGTTGGCACGAAGTTACGACAATCTCTTTCGATTACCCTCAAGGACGGCTGAAGAAATTATCAACATGGCAGAGCATGCGGGCATCAAGCTTGTCGACAACTCGTCGTACCCATCACTGTACAACATGGAACCGGGCTTCGTATTCCGGCACGACTCCGTTCCGTCGGGGCTCAACATCAGCATGGACATCACTACCGTTGACAGTCGGTTCAAAGTGACCATTCCAACGCACGAGCTTGTCCGGCCCCTACGTGGTCTCGACGAGGCGGGTGCCCCAATCTCACTCCCGGAATTCGATGAGATAGCAATCTACCGCTTTGACTCCTCTGGAAACCAAACGAAGGACCCCGTGGAAAACTCGGGCGTGTTTGGAAAGACATTTCTGTCCCAGGTGAGCTTCCGAGGCGCACGCAGAAGCCGCTGGTTGCACCATCCTTACGAACAACTGAATGCAGAATCTGACGCTCGAGCAGGTCTATATGTATGTCAACTATGAGGAGCACAAGTTCCATCTGGGGCAGCAGAGCCAGGGCAGCTTGGTGTCAGCGGTCGTGTCCTCCGCGCAGTGCCCTAACCAGGGAGGTCTTACCAAGACTGACAAGGGCCTGATCGCCGGCGTTGTTTCCCTCGCTGGGTTGGTTCTGGCCATCATTTTGGCCTTGAGCTTGCTGATATGGAAAGGATGGATCAGAAAGCCTGAGAGGGAGACAAATCCGCCAGTTCAGGGTAGAGCTGATGATACCATTATCCGGCCGCCTAGTAGCAGTAGTAGTAGCACATGAGCCGAGCAAGACTTGTAAGGCAGCTGAGTACCCTGATTAGGAAGAGATTTACAGGACAAGTTGAATGCATCTATTCTGAGTGCTGTTATGCAGTGGTCAAGTCGTGTACCTATGGTGCACCATATGGGTGAACGGGTTGATCGCATCAGTCATCACGCTGGCAGTCCACTTCATCGGCGAAGTCCAAAGAAGAGCACCACAATATCGCCCAGGAACTGATACGGTGTGATACCTGAAGAGACACTCAGTCACGTGAAATCACACGAGATGGGGTAGTCCTCTTGGCTTGAGGTTAGAGTGGCAGTGCTCAGGTGCATTCAGCCCCAGGCTTCTGCCAACCCGCATCAGGTTAATTACAGCTGGAAATGTTAAAATGACCCCGCATGACACAAAGTGTCACACGCCTTGCCCAAAAGAAGCCACCCATTCGCCGTGTGCCTTAGAGCCGCAGGCAGAAGGAACCCATGCCGGGGGGCAAGTGCAGCTAAACAGCCGGCAGACCCAAGGCTTTCCTCTTTCAACGTCTCACCTTGAAGCTGGTCTGATGCTGGGTTCCACTTCGCATCACCCGGCAGCCGGCCATGGCAGACCCGTTATCCATCACCACTGCGCTTTTTACATTTGCCACAGCCTTCTCAGTAATCTGGAAATTCGGTCAGGAGCTCCAGGAGGCGCCCGCCGTGTTGCGGGACATCGAGGAGGAGCTCAAAGAGACGCTAACCAAAATGCAATTCGCCCTGGGCCTTCTGCGAGATCTGCATGAACTACACGAAAAACGTCCTGACACCAGTGACAGAGAGATCGGTGGAATAAATATCTACGATGAACTCAGAAACACGATATACAGGCTCTACCCACCCATCACCAAATGTCAGCAGAAGATACGAGCAATATCTGGGACCCCTGGTAGCGACATGAGCTGGAAGAAACACCTAAAAGCTGTCAAGAGTATCTCGTCGGAACTGAAGGAGTTGCAAAGAGACATTCATAAGAAGAAGAAGGCCTTCGAGAAGCTGCAACAGCCCGTCACCATGTGAGTGCTACGTCTATATCTAGCCCGCTCCATGAGTCGCGAACATTGGGAACGCGATATCCTAACCTGCTCGACAAACTACAGGGGCATGATACTCGATATGAGGAGGGACCTACTCGAACTTCGGACCAGTAGCCCTCATGATCCCCCTGAGGGCCCGACCATGACCTTACGACGCACTCAGTCGTCGACAAGACCGAGTTTCTTGGCAAAAAATCCACAAGAAGACGAGATGGGACTGATGCTACTCATCGATAGTCGGAACGCCGACACCTGCAAGAACGAGGATGGTCACTCCATGGCCCTAAGCATCATTGAAACGGCGCTCCGAGATTGCGGGCTCAGCCCGAACTTCATGCACAACAACCAACATTACCCGATCCATCTGGCTGTGGAGCGCGACGATACCGCCCTGGTCCGCGTTCTTTTGCGGAACGGCGCCAGCGTCTCGGTGCTCGACCGCCAAAACCACACGCCCCTACGCATCGCAATAGACAAAAACAGTGTTGAGCTCGCCCGGGTACTTCTCGATCTCGAGGAACCCCCCGATCCCTGGGACCCAACCGCCCCATCTGTATTGACCGCCATCGAGCGCGCCAACATCCACGACGGTCATGGTCATACCGCTCTCTGGTGCGCAAGCGGCCACGGCACCTATACCGAGGTCTTCAACTTCTTCCTCACCCTTGGTCTTGACGTAATCAACCACGCGGACAACGACCCACGCCTACCCACAGCGCTCTGGGCCGCCGCCTCCCAGAAAGACGAGCACCTTGTCGCCACCGCCATCACCGTCGCCACCAAACTCCTCGAAGCCGGCGCCGACCCTCGCATCCCAACCTCAAACGGCAGCCAGAGCACGCTGCTCCACAACCCCAAATGGCCTGTCGTCGCGGCGGTGTATCCCCTCCTCCTGAAAAAGGGGGCTTCTCCTCACGCCGTTGATGCCCGCGGCCGCAGACCGCTGCACCGGGCCGCGGGTGCGGGCAACCTCGCGGCGTGCAGGGCACTGCTGGACCGCCGCGTCAACGTCAACGCGTGTGACAAGAAGCTGGTCACGCCACTGATGAATGCCGCCGAGGCCGGGGGACTGCGGATCGTGTGGGAGTTGGTGGCACGTTACGGGGCTGATGCTGGGGTCAAGAATCGTGCGGGGGACGATGCGTTTGCGGTGGCGTGTGCGAAGGGCCATGTTGATGTTGCGACTTTTCTTCTGGGACGGCAGGTCTGCGGGGAGGATGGGACGTTCCGGGATCGGGATATCGATGCTGAGAATACGGGTGGGCGATCTGCTTTGTGTCTGGCTGTGCGCGGGGGCCATGTGGAGATGGTCCGGCGCTTGGTTGAGTTGGGGGCGAGTTGTAGCAAGGTGTCTGATGAGGACGTCGGGGCGGAGATGGATTTGTCAAAGCCCGAAGCGGCTGCATGGAGGAATGGGATAAACAAACTACTCAAGGAGGGGCGTGGCTCCGAGGTCACCAACAACGGCATTCCACGGTAGACAATCAGGGGGGTGGAGGGGGGAATATCTGATTTTTCGTTTGGCGAGACACTGGTTGGACGAGAAGCAGTGAATGGAAGACTGGCGTTGATGCACCATTACATGTTGTCTTCAAGGTGTCAAGAGTGGAAATGCACCAGAGTTCTAACTAATTCTCGCTAATACACAACCTCCTCGTCATCAACCTGCCAGCTTGCTCAGGCCACAGTTGTAATGTACAGTACATGCCGCGTAGTACACACCGTGACCTAAGGGCAGCTGCTCTCACAGCCATGGTTACACATAGTCCTCTCCTGTACCGTCCCCTTGTAGCAATGCCACACATACTGGATCGGTTTCTTCGGGTTGTGGACCTCGCAACGGCAGTTATTCGAGCACATACTTTTGCCTATGGCCTCGCTTGCGAATCCCACCTCTCGCCATCTGGGACATTTCACCAAGGCATTGGAGTGGACTTGACCATCTTCGTCGTCCTCGATGATAATCCGAAGTGGGACTTGGGCGGCATCTTGGTCGGTTTCCGCGGGGAACTCGACGTCTTCATTTTCGTAGTCGTCGTCGTCGTCCTCGTCGAAAACATCCTCATCCTGGTGGTCTTGGACGGAAGAAGCAGCGGCAACAGGGATCTGGGCAGAGCAGTGACACAACCGACCGGTCATGAACTGGTCGCATGCGGTCTGTCTCTGCTGCCCGCTGCAGGTGCAGGTGAAGCCGATGTAGTAGCCATATTGGTTGTAGTTGCAGGTGCAGCAGGCGGGGCAGTTGCCGCCGGCGCCGTGGCAGACAGGTTTCTTGGTGGCGAGGATGCCGGCGGGGTTGTTGGAGATGGAGGAGCTGTCGCTGTCGCTGCTGCTGGCGATGTTCTTGTCGTCGGTGATCTCGATAATCACCTTGGGGGTTGCGCTGGCGAGGGCGGCGAGGGCGGCCACAGCCAGGAGGCCTGAGCGGAGGGGATGCTGTGGTAAGAGGGAGAGAGGTTAGGTGTGTGGTTGGTGCGGACAGCGGAACAGGGTGACAGAGGGAGGAGGTTAGTAGCGAGGGTTGGGATGAAGAGGCTGGAGAATGCATTGTGCTCGCGACGGGGAGTTAAAACTCACCATAGCTCTTTCTTTTTACCGAGGGATGAAGTTCTGGTGAGTTCGGGTTGACTTGCGCCTTGAGGTAAGAGAATGGCGCGAGGGTTGGCCCCTTAAATGTTCGAAATAGCAATACGGAGTACTGCCGGCCTCCTTGGTTCCTGGCAGAGGAGAAGTACCCTTTTTTTTCCCGACTCATTCCTAAGCTTCCTGCGTTGGCAAGTGGCGTCGTCAACTCAGCTGGAAGTTTGTTGGGGTCTCAGCTCCGATCCTTTGTGATATTGACCCCCTTGGATACCAAAGGTCACATTGTGATCATCTCCTCACCCGGCTATTGCCAGTGTCTTCCGTGAATCGTATGATATTGCTCCATAGCTACTCCCTAAGAAGATTTGACGGCGTGGGCAAGACGCTTACACCTTCCCGAGTTTGATATCTCAGCTGGGTGCGAGTCGACAGTCGGTCCTCACCTTGACCTGAACAGGGGCAGGATCAAACACTAGTGTCATATCGCCAGCCATGGCTCGGGCATGCCCCAGGTGTCCGTCCGAAGCCGCAAACGCCCAGGCAACTTGGCTCAGAAGCAGCGGAGCTGTTGATTGTCGCTGAGATATCGACTGCACGAGGTAAGCTGAGCGCTTGACCTCATCGGGTTTGCCAATTGGGGTGGCGTAATGCGAGGGAAGGCCTCGGCCCCTCATGAATAGCTGCTTCTTGACGTCTTGACAGAGAGTGTTCCAGTGGCCAATCATTTTTGCATGGACCGTTGAGTTGACAAGCTTCAGCTCGGAACTCGGGAGGAGTCTAGACTCTTCCTGTGGGCTCGGGAGCTCCCGCACCCACGTCTGGCCCGGGGGGCCAGGGGTCGAGTGTCGCGGATGCCAGCCGCCCCCACATGGCCGGTCGGCCTGCAGAGCGCGGCCTCAGCGCGGCGCGTGCCGTTGGGGTCGGTCACGAACATCCGAGCACGAGTTCGTGGGAAACCGGGACAATTACACATCTTGTTTTTGCGACGAGATAGTTCATGCTGTTCTACTTTCCTGTCTGGGTTCTAGGTTAGAAAGTCAAGACAGTGAACAGACACAAGGAAGTTTGCAGCCAAGGCAAATTCCAATTCCAATTCCAAAGGTTCCAGACTGCGACAAGGGTACTTCGGAGAGAATACTCCGTTTTTGACGTTAATCCACTCAAGCTCTCAGCGCTGTTCTCCCAACCTCACTAGACCAAATCCGCAAAAGCCCCAATGAGAATGGGAAACTTGCCGCCCCCGCTAAACACCAGCTTGTTCCCGTCCCCCGCCACCTCCTTAAGCGGCAGATCCATGCCCGCCAGCGTGATCTTCCTCACGCTAGCCAGTGACAGGGGGAGCACCTCGGGAATGGTCAGCTCGATCTCGATGCCCCAGGCCATGATCAGCTTGGTCGTCTTGAACACGGGGTCCCGAAGCGTATTTGGCGCGCGAGAGTGCAGCTCCCACCGTTCCCGCGGCCCGTTCACGTTCCACGGGCCCCTGCTCACGTTGCCCACGAAGGGCTCCTGCACAAAGGTGAGCGTGGCCGAGAGGCTGTTGAGGAAGTCTTTCTGTGCATCCGTGAGCTCTCCCTCGGACAGTTCGGCTCTGTCCAGGAGCGGGTGGCCCAGGTCGGCCCATTCGCGGTTCAGGATGCCGGCGAGGGGGAATGTGTGCGGCCCGCAGCGCGTCATGGTGCTGGGGAACGGTACGGCGTCGTACCATGCATTGACTGCGGCTTCGTAGCCGGGCAGAGTGTATGATGGTCGATAGTAGATGTTCTTTGGGTCCACGAGAGCCTCACGCGGCTTCCGCTCAAGCTGTCGTTTACTGACCCAGTCGGCATCGATGGCTATTACGGGCATGTTATTCCTGTGGGGAGCACTGGGGTTAGGCGAGAAGTGAGGTGCGTGTTCAGACAGGAGGACATACCCCCGCTGAAATTCCAAGCGCATGTCGGCCAGCCTGAGAAGGTTTGCTTGGCTCAGCAAACTGGCCATTTCCGGCTTGAGCTGCTTCTCCAGGTTCGCTTGAGCTGCCTCCTCCGCGTCCCAGGCGAGCTTGTAGTCCGGATCAATGTTGATGAAGTCGATCAAGGATGGCGGCGGCGTGACGCCACCAGGGCCGGCCGAATTGATGAATTTGAGCCGGGCGGATTCCCAAGCTGCATCCTTGCGGGTCTTTGACTCAAGGAGAGTCTTGCGGGCTTTGACAAGCTCTTCGGATTCATTTTCCTTTGGGGCAATGACTGGTCAGGTTTGTTCATGTCGTTCTTAAAATAGGGCAGTGTGGCAGGTCTGTGGAGAACGAGGACGGCTGGGAAGATGAAGGGGAGGGTACGCGCGATGCCGATGACGGGGTAAGAGAGTTAGGCATGGTACCTCTCCAACACTTCTCAAGTACAAATTGAGAAACTCGAAATACGAGTTACCGTTGAGCGAGAAGGACGGACGGTTGGTCCGTTGCATGCTATCCGCAAACTGGAATACTTGATAATTGGTGAGCGGAACAGGCCAACTTGCACCACCCGCGATGCCAGCATGACGGGGGCTGGCAAAGAAAACAGCCGTGTCGGAGTCAAGCAGACTCCCGTCACTGGAGAATTCCTTCTTCAGGAAGAACCCCATTGCTTTCCAGAATAGAGGCGGCTGTTTCTTGGGCGAGCTTTCCTTCTGGTTGACGTTGTTTTGGGGGAACCCGGTACCCAGAGAGCCAGTTGGATTGATGGTGGCTTCATCGTCCAAGGAGGCATCACATCGGGAAATCTCAGCAGAGCTGGCAGAGCTGGCAGTCCCAACAGCCTTGCCAGTCTCGGAGATCGGAGCAATCTCAGCAAGTTCGTCGGTGAGGATGATCTCCAGGTCCTCTATTTCGGCGGGTTCCTCTGCGGTTTCTGCTTGGACAATCCCCAAGTCCCAGAGGCGTTGGAGTACTCCAGGAAGTGAAGAGGAGTCCGAAGACATGATGGGCAGAGGTGGCAATGGTGATGGGTGAAGTGCTGGTATCCGTCCGTTGAATCAAAAGAGCTTCAGTGAGTTGTGTGGATGGGTTGAAGGCAACTTGAAAGCGGCTGGAAGATGCGGGCTGACCCAGAATCCAGGTCTATTAGCGCTTTCCGTTTTGTCTACGGAATACTACGTAGTCTGTCTCATGTGATGGACGTAGGTGGGCATCCCGATCCTCTCAGCCCCTCGCAGCAATAGGTGGGCAGGGATTTCCAGCTCCCCACTTGCAAACAGTCGACAGGGACTTTCAGGTCCCCGCTTGCAAACCGTAATCCATTTGGGGTTCCTATTGATCTACCTATTCCGGCCACGACCTCAGGTACATGTACTGGACCCTGAAACTGGCCGGTCGTTACTCCACTCGCCGGAGCCCCTGAGCCGGCGTGGGGTCGGAAAGGAATCGACCGCACCAGACCTCCTTGGGAGCTGCACCGCGCGAGGAACATAGGCACACCGCTCACACTCAGAACCATTGCATGTTCTAGCCTCCTCTTCATTGATATTCACCATCCCATGATGGGATATTCAGCTTGCCTTTGAGACGCCGCCATGCTTGGTCGCCAGCACGCCATCAGACTGTCAAGTCAAACCATTGGACGTTCTATTTCCATTAGACGACATGACTCAAGGGTTGTGCGTTGCTAGCTGATCAGGCATCTCGTTGAGGTGCAGCATTCCAACAGGCTAGGCTGGGTCAACTTGAGAAGGACAGAGAAGCTCAGGGTGGAGAATGAGGAGAGGAAGGGAAGAACGACACCCGAACAGACGTGTCTGGCTACCTGGTATCTTTGCGAGCCTGGACTCTGAGCTCTTTCTACAGATATTTGCTGCAGGCAAACATGCCTATATAAGATGATGCACCACCCCCTCGAAAAGGACTCGACTTGAATGAC
The DNA here is from genome assembly GCA_023628425.1 of Chaetomiaceae sp. PYS4301M. Classification (NCBI taxonomy): domain Eukaryota; kingdom Fungi; phylum Ascomycota; class Sordariomycetes; order Sordariales; family Chaetomiaceae; species Chaetomiaceae sp. PYS4301M. The sequence goes on from JAMAKR010000032.1 coordinate 236,822, forward strand.
AACCCCAACAAACACTCAACTCAACATCTCCAATACTCAACCCATCTTTGGAGAATTATTCTCTCTTGCCCACCACACTTTGTGACTTCCAACCCTCAATCTTCCAAAATGTCTTCTGCCGACAAGGTCAACGAGCTTTTCTGGCTCAACTACGCCCAGGAGATCAAGAAGAAGGCCGGTGCCAACTTTGCCAAAGAAGGGAGCGCCGTCTTCTTCGTGGCCACCGAGGCTCAGAAGGGCCCACCGGCCGGGAAATACGTCCCCAGCGAATACACCAACACGGGTCTGTACCATCTGGCCAACAGCCTCTTGGCGACGGACCAACTGTTCTATGCCCCGTCTGGCCTTCACGGCTACGCCCAGACATTGCAAACGTTAGTCATCCCTTCCCTCAATCAGACCCTCACAACTTCAGACCGCCGGCTGCAATATTCGTGGCTTGAGGCTGACATTATCCTCCCTGCCTCTCTGTACATATAAATAGGTACCTGAACTTCGTTGATCTGGAGAAAAAGGCTAGCCCTGAGCTGGCAACGGCATTGCTAAACGCTCTCGATCATCAGAAGGCCGCGGATGCCGTGGCAGAGGAAGAAGAAACCAAAGCTTACGAAAAGTATACAAAGCAAGTCAAACTTGGAATCGTTGCCGATGACATGACTTTCAACCAGTGGGCCGCCAAGGGCCATGCTCCAACCTATACTACCGCACTTGGAAACCAGAAAGCCAAGGCAGGGGTTGTCGTCGACATCCAGACTCAGATTGATGGTCCACTCGCTGCTGAGCTGACCGCAGCCCGGGACGCGATCAGGGCCGGCTTGAACGACGAGACAGACTTGGATGGGTATGGTTTACTCCTATGCCTCCTTCTCTTCTTATTTGGCACGGTTTGTTGTGTTGAATTATCACTAACATTCATGACCATCCGCCAGTTTCAACATGAAAGGCGCGATTGGCAACTTCCTCAGTGCCGAGGAGATCTACCTCAAGCAGTCACTGAAGCAGCCAATCCCCACGCCCAAGACCCAGCGCCTCCCCCTCTATGAGGCCCCGCTATACCAAGACTTCGTCAAGGGCGGCGAGACCAAGATCGGGACCAAGTACACTCCCTCGGATTCCATCGAGTTCAACATCGAAACGAGCAAGGAAACCTCCAGCTTCGACTTCGGTCAGACCAAGGTCGACGGAAGCGTTGGATTCTCGTTCACTCCCTGGTTCAGCTTTGACGCCAGTGGGAGCCGCTCGTCCGACTCGACAACGGCGGTCAACACGGGAAGCGAGAGTGAGTCGGTCAAGGTCAAGATCACCTTCGACAAGATCCAGAACATCCAAATCAACCCCGGCAAGTGGAACTTCGACCTCAGCAAGTACAAGCTCCTGGACAACGCGCCGCCGCAGGTCGCCACCCTCGCACGAGTCTCGTCGCTCGTGGTTGTCTCCGCCCTGGGCTACGAGATCACAGTCGGTGCCAACACGGCCAGCGAGATCGACACCAAGTTCAAGGAGGCGACTCAGGCCAGCGGTTCCCTCAACATCTTTGGCATCTCCATCCATCTCGGAGCCGGCGGCAGCAAGGAGAAGGAGAGCAACAGCCACACTGCCACCTTCGACAACGCCACCAACACCCTCAAGATCGCCCCTCGTTTTGAGACCGGATACGCCACTGTTGTTGGCATCATCGGTGAGAAGTTCAATGCCAAGCCGGCAGAGTAGGAGCTTGCGACACGCAGGGCAACACATTGGGAAGGGGGAGGATACATGCTGCGACAAGGACATTCACCTGGCACTCAACATCTTGGGGGATGTACTGCTGTCGGCAAGTTGGAAAAGGACATCCACCTAGCATTCAACATCTTGGGAGAATTTACAACCACAAGGGATGTCATGAACATGGGCAAGTTGGGCAGAGGGAGAGACTAGCAAATAGATAGCTTCCAGTTTTAACACCAAGAGAACATGTGCCCTACCCAAACATTCACCTCATCTGGTTTCTCCTTTTTCTTTTCACCTTTCTCTTTTCTCTTTTCTCGGACACCGAATGACAGAACATCGATTAAACATCTTGTAGTGAGATGCCGATGCCCATGATCGAGCCGTTCATATCACGGATCAGGTGACCAACAGAACTTCGACGCCGAAGAACGACTATGCCGGGATGAAGCTTTTCCGTGGGTACCTCTGGGGCCCGGAGTGCCAACACGCCCACCCCAGTCGTCAGAAACACGACAACGGACGCTAAGGTTAACTCCAGGCTCAATCTGAGCGACGGTACCTTCCGAGTCATAATCCTCGATGACTAATTACTTTGGGTTTGTCGTTGTCGAACAGAATGACGGCCTGCGTTGGCGGAACCTCCATCGTTCGTGACCTTCAGGAGGCTATCGATGTCGCGATCAACCACGACATCAGATTCAATGGACCGCACCGGCATTGGTCTTTGCGCCCACTACGGAGTACAAGATGATCAATCCTCGTGGGCCAGGCATCAGGGTTTCCCAATTCAACAAAAATCATCATCAGGGGTTCGGGGCTGAAGACTTGTCAGGAGACGAGCCTGACCGGGGCCCTGGTTGGGTGAATTGCAACTTGCTGGCTCGGGTACGGAGTAACACAGGCAGACCACGCGGCGGGCCACAACCCCAACCCTATCATACATGACCAAGTCATGGTCTGGCCGCGACGATGACCCGGCCGGCAGCCCCGTAATGTCCAGCATCCTGCAATGCTATCGCCCGGTCCTTCCCGCCCATCCGCTGCGTTGGGGCATGTTTTCTCCGGGCCCCGCAGGATCTTGCGCCTGCTCGCGGAAGCCAATGAAAGCAGATCTACATAGCCGCCCACCTGTTCGGGCAACCGCCAAACCTTGCGGGGTGATGTGAACCCCGCAGGAGAGTCATTTTCTCCTCGCAAACTTTAGCTGTCAGCACGATCGAATGTACAGTGCAAAAACGAAAACTTCAGGGTCTTTTTATCGCAAAGGCTTCAGACATGGATCCCCTGAGTGTCACCGCATCGGTGGTGGCTGTTGTTACAGCCGCTATTCAATCATCGAAGTCGCTCTCCGCGACGGTGAAGCGGTACAAAGATCGCGACAAGACATTGGCCAGACTCGAACACGAGCTTGAAGATCTTACCACTGTGCTTAGCTCGCTGAGCGAAGCGGCCGATTCCGGCCAGTCAGTGTCGACCCTCCTCAAAGGCCCTGTGGAGCGATGTAGCCAAGTATGCCGCGAGTTCGAAGGCGCCATAGAACAATTCAGGGGAAAGACAAAGACGGGGCTGAGAGACTGGACAAAGATGGAGTTCATGAGGGGCAATATCCATGATTTTATGGATACCCTTGCGAGTTACAAATCAACGATAATGGTTGGGTTGGGTACCATCACGATGTCAGTTATGCATTTACCTTTTGCCCTCCTGGGAAGTTTGGCTAACCGTCCTCGAGGCATCATTCCAAGCTCAGTTACCAAGTCCTTGAAAGTTTCGGGGAGACGATCAGAGATACAACCTACGATCTCGAGCTCCGTCTTCAGCGTGTCGAGGCGTCTCTCAGCACAACCAGCGCAAACGCCGACACAAATATCGACTTGGAAGATGAGAAGGAAGTGACCAGCCAGTGTCTTCGCGTTTGCGAAAACGCCCAGTCCTATCTGGAATCCTTGCAGCATAGCCAGGCCTCTTTGCGACGAGAAGCGACGACTCCTGCAGGTACCGCGCAGAGCCAGTTCGAGGCGGAACTCATCATGGATCGGGCGCTGATGGAGACTCGTGGCAACTTCATACAAACCATTGGTCGCCTTCAAGGACGCCTTGCCTCTATCGTCTCGATCGAGGGTGCGGAACGCGAATTGGAGGCGTCACGGCTGCGTGAGGATATCAGTATCTCGAAGCAATGTCTGGAAGTATGTGAGATGGCAACCAACCAAGTGCATCATCATCGGAAGGTCCACACTGTCGGAGAGGTGCGCGCCGATGATGACTCGGATCAAGTGGTGGTCACAACTATCGCAGATCTCTTTGATGTCAAGAAGGTATTGGCCAAGAATCGATCGGCACAGCTGGTTGGCTCGATGGCAGAGGAGACGCTTCAGCAGATGTCTAGGGATCGTTACAGCAGCCGGTTCGGTGCTGTCAGTGGCGACCTTGGGTACGTACAAACCGGCACTGCTACCCCATCCTCAAATCTTGGGGTTCTTGAGGGCAGTACACAACGTCCAGATCCCGTCACAAAGCGCAGACAGACAACAAAGGCGGGGACGACGCATGACAGTCCATCCCCGAATGAGGCGAGGAAGCGCGCTGCTGAAGGTGAAGGTGGCCTTTGACCGATAGTTGATGAATGAATGAAGCAGTGCTTTTCATTTTCCCTTCTTCTCTTGCCTTCTTTTATCGTTGTTTTGCCAGCACTCTTCTCCCTATCCGCCACCAATAAGAGAATCGGACGAATGGGGCTCCCTAGATAATATGGACGAAGAGGAAATGTTCTTTATTATAAGGGAGGAATATGCCGCAATGCAATGCTAGGTTGAAAGAACCGCAAGGGAAATGAGGCGGTGAGGCACACATTGATGGATGACAAGGGGAGAGATGGAGGAACGAGGACGGACAAGGACGAGTATCACTGATGAAAGAGGATTATCACTGCCTGCGGAGCTATCAAAGAGGAACACAGAGAGGAAAGAGGAAATTGACACCACGGTTGGTCTGCTATCGCCGACTCTCGATGACTGGAGTGCACATCACGCTACGCGCACCTTCCATTCTCTTGGTGGAACTGCTGCAGTATCTCAGGACATTTCTCGAAGTGTGCAAAAGGCTCTCACGAGGTACTCCATCCACCTTGTTCATCGTCGTGAGTCTAGTATCTCGGGTGGGGGTGAAGGGGGGAGGGGGCGGGCGGCGCCCAGTCGAGGAAGTTCCTCGCAACACCTTAGCTAGAGAGATTGTTCAATGGCAGAGCGACATTGGAGATCCAAGACAAAGCTTCCTTCGCCCCAGAGATTAGTTATCTCTGCAACGACTCGCAATGAGCCTAAATCCGCGCCTCTCGAACTCTGGAGAGCTCCAGGGAGTTGTTTGTGGCTGCGGAGACCCTGTTTGTCATCAAACGCGCTGTTGAGCAAAGTTTGGAGGGCATGAGGGAGGGTCTCGTCGGGAGATGACGTGAAGGCACAACGGACAAATGGTGTTTTACTGCGGGGTCAAGTTTTGCTGCTTATATCTTTAGTCACCTATAGGCGACCTCCCGCTTTTCGCCGGCGCCAGCGACAACGACTCGTTGTTTATTCTTCTACGCCAACGACACACTTTTTGTGCATCGCCAATGCCGTGAACCATGTTTGATCCCGTGAGTGGTTGACGTTGGAAATTGGCCTAGTTCGCGTTAGCTGGCGTCACCCGTTCGCGATGCCTGGCGTCATATCGTTCGGGCCTGCAGCCCGATTCTGAGAAGGGAGGAGACAGCTTCGGCCGAGAGGTTAACCGTTGGGCTCAGGTTTGTGGTATGTCGGGCTTGGCGAATCCTTGTATAGTACAGGACGAGGCGCGCCGCTCTGGTGACTGATTTGTGTTGTGGTACAGCTATAAAACACTTTGACAGCACACTTACTGGGGCAACCTGAAGAGGGTCGGGCGCCTCGTTGTTGGCGACGGCCCTGGAAAACTCAAGGGAAAGCTTGGTGCTTCCGAAGATTGCTCGGATTCTGAGAGGGCAGTTGCCCAGGTTGCTATTTAAAGTCGTGTTCTTTCCGAAACGGTGAGGACCGGCGTGTACACGTGCACGGAGTGGTGGATTCTGTGGTGTATGTGCTGTGGCGTGTGGCGGTGTGATTGTTGGTGGAGGCCATCGGGGTGGTTGTCAGCAAGGATCGACGATCAGCCGGTGAAGGCCAATCAGCTTGCGAGGCGTGTGAGAGCGGATGAATACAACACCACAAGGGAGAACCACCGCTGTAAGCAAAAAAGCGCCGAGCCAGGGATATGCATTCAGCTTAACTGATTCGGGAGAAGAAAGGGTTGCAACAGGGCTGAAGGCTCATTAAAGTCGTCAGGGGTCGAGAAGATCGCGACGCGCTGCCGGCCTGGTTACTCTTGTTGGATGGCTGGTGCTTGTGTTAAAGAGAAAAACTGCCTCCACACTTGGTGACTTGTTCGACTCAGCATTCCGTTCTCTCGTTCCATCGTTTTCTTCTTTTCTTCATCTCTCCCTCTCCTTGCATTCGTCCCATCTCTCCACGGTCATTGACCGACCGACGACCGACACCGAAGATCTCCGCCCCTTTTTCCACCGAGAAAATGTCTTACGCTCAGGCAGGCCTTCCGACGGCATTCCCGTACCCTCCTCCGGCCACACCGGCCGTCGTTTCTTCTCCACCACGCCGCCAGTTCTCAAAATGGTGGCCGATCTCTTTCTTCATTGCCGCCGTCATCTTCATCATCACCGGCGGCGGCCTCGTTGGCGCATGGTCTGCTAGCACTTCCTGCTCGGGCAGGTCGTCCAGCTCGTACTACTCGTCGTACTACTCCTGCTCCAACAGCAGCATGTTTTACGGCGGCGTTGCCTGCATTGCCATCGGCGGAATCTGCAAGCTGGTCGCCTGGATCCTCCTTATCGTCTTTTGCGTCAAGCGTCGCCACCACGTAACGAGCATCGCGTACACCTACCAGCCTCTCGACTACCAACACGGCGCTGCGCCGCCCTACCAGAGCGCTCCGGCGCCGACCCAGCCTCCGAAAGAATCGGCGGCTCCGGGGATGAGATACTGTGGGCATTGTGGTGCGGCTGTCACGACACCATTCTGTGCGCAGTGTGGAAACAGGGGATGAGCGGTTGCTACTGGGAACTTGAAGAAGGATGGTCTTTGTCGCGCCGAGCTGCTTGCAGGTCTCGGGACTGAGGTTAAGAGCGGAGTTTCAGATTGTCTTGGTCAAGCCGCACTGAATTCTATAGAAGGCGGATTGCTGCAGGGTTTAATGGAAATACAGACGGATTCGAGAGACATTGGGACGTCTTCGGCAATCTCCTTCATGACTTGATGTCTCAAGTATCGTTGGTGTCTTGCATCACCAGACTGCAACGTGTCAACCTGCCCCACGCAGTTCTGAGATATTCCCAGTCCAACCAACCGGGTTTGATCCAGGCTGGCCCATTCTGCCCTATCCTACGCCGTCGTTCTCCTGGGAAGTGTCGATCTTCGCTGGCGATCCAGACATTTTGTTCCTACCGAGGCACAGAGGCGCAAAACTCCGTGCCTTGGCACGACGAAGAGACTTGGAGTCTGGACCCCTTGTGGTATAGGGAATTAGTTGGTATTGACCAGTCCGAAGCCTCCATGAGACTGAAAAGTGCTTCTTGGACGACACTTTCCAGGTACAGTGCACAGGACCTGGTAGGCAACATCATTATGGGGCGCCGGGATTGCTCGTCGTTGGCGCACTGAAGGAATACAGTGCCTACTTGAGAATCTGGCAAAGACTGACCCCTGATTTGAGAATCCGAAGAAATGCAACAACTTCTGTCATATTATTCTGCATACATTCCCCATTATGCCTCAATCTTCAACCCCAACTGTTCACAAACTGCCTGCAGCTTCTCCTCGTCCACAGCCTCAGGCTTCTCCGGGATCACCGCGTGGGAATACGGCTGCCCGGCTGTGTGGATCAGGTGCTCGATGCCCTCACCATTTGTAAAGGTGATGGCACGCACATAGCGGCTCGCAAACTCCAACTTGAACGCCTGGTCCGCCGAAATGACGAGCGTCTGCCCCTCGCGGACCTCGCTCCACCCTTCCTCGCCCTTTAGCTGCACCCTCAGCAGACCCTCCATGACAGCGAAGCAGTGATCCACCGTCGGAAAAGTAAGCCACTGCCGTGTAAACGGAGACGCTTCGCCGGGGTACTTGCTCGACGACTCAATGCTGGAGATGGAAAATTTCCCCGAGCACTGCGCGGCGTTGATGAAGGGCCTGGACATGACCCCCCCGAGCATCCACTTCGGTCCGGTGTTGGCACGCAGGAAGTAGGGCTCTAGCGGCGGCGGGAGCGTGTTCTCCGTCTCCAGCCAGTCAGCAACCTGGGGCGGCTTGTAGTCGCGCTCAAAGTGGACGTCGAACCGGTCCTTGGCCGCCATCAACTTGGGGACAAGGAGCGAGACAAGATCCCGGTTGTCTGTCTCCGGCACGATGACACCGTCATACTCCTCGGCGATGTAGCGGAAGAAATCAACCCAGTCTCCGGGAGCTACCAGGCCGAGGGTCTCGGTATGTGGGCCGAGGAGTTCTGGGTTGTGGATGACTTTCTGATGTCCGGTCGTCAGCCCATTTTGTCTCCATGTCTGTGGGAGATGGAACGCAGCAGATGCGTTTGTCTTACCGGTGGCACGTAGGCGAAATCACCAGGCGCCATTATCCGGCACTTGTCACCGTTCCATAACTTCAGGTAGCCCTTGGTGACAAGGAAGACATCGTGTGCTTCGGCGTGCCAGTGGAAGCCAGGGGCGTCAGACAAGACCGCACCGCTCGTAAACACGGCGATTCCCCCGTTGGTTTGCTTGGAAGAAGCAAGGAAACGGATCGCGCCCTTGCTGCCAGGGATGGTGACGCGCTCGCCTTCGAGCTGATCGATTATGTAGTTCGTCCTGGCGTCCGGAGGGGTGGAGCAAATGGGGATGCCCATGTTGACTGGAGGGAGATTAGATTGCAGGGTTGGTAGAACACAAACTGGAACTGGGCCAGAGTCAACTATGAGAGTGAAAATGAAGGTGTAGAGAGGAGCGTTAACGTCGAAAAAGTTAAAATATCGACGGAAGTTGAGCACGCGGAGGGGACATCCATGACACCTTAAGTTGTTTCCCTCCAAGTTCCATGTCTCCGCGTGAACCGACCTTCAGTTCCTGTATGATTGGTTCCCCCACATTCCGACTTGCTGTTCATGGGGTAAACTACGCGGCTACTATTGAGTTTGGTGGGCCATTCAAGGTGCTGGGGACACGAGACACATCGGGCCGAAAACACATTGGAGGCGAAGTGTGGTGTTCGGAATTCCCGAGCTTGGCGGGTCGTCTGAAGAACAGCTTGTCCGGGATTTCCGACTGATGCCCCGCGACACTGAGGGACCGTTCCCGGAATCCATGTATTCGTGGTCATGTTATGCGACGTGCATACCGCGCACCTGGACCAAACCAGCAGTTATTCCACGACACTCGTCCACTGCATGTCCGAGCAGCTCTAAGGTCCCTCTGTTCACCAAACCAGAATGGCGACCCCGTCGAGCTTCCGTGCAGTTTACAAACTGGTGGGAGGCCAGGAGATAGATGTTGATGTCTATCTACCACGTCCGGGATCTTCCAAAAACAACAGAGGACATCCCGTCCGTGAGTGTTCTGCCTGATTTCCTCCCCTTCGGATTGAAGTGTTGTTGTGCTTACCAACAGAGATTTGCAGTCATCAACATTCACGGTGGCGCCTTTATGCTGGGCTCGTCGGACATGGTCAACAAGGACCAGGTCCAAGACTGCTTAGATCGATCATGGATTGTTTTGGCCCCCAACCATCGACTGTGTCCCCAAGTTGACTTGCTGGACGGGCCCATCCAAGATTGCCGCGATCTTCTTGCTTGGATTCACGACGGTGGTCTGCAAAACGCGGTGTCCTCGGAGACCGACAGCCCCTATCCTGTTGATCTCCGCGCCGTGTTTGCATTTGGCACATCCTCTGGGGGAACCTTGGCTCTGAGTCTGGTATGCATTCACACCAGCACAATCTGACATAGAAGACGCTGGACTTGTTGCTGACAATGGCTCCCTTCTTAGGGCTTCGGAGTTCCCCGTCCCGTGGCCGGAATTTATAATATGTACGGCCCTTGTCACTTCGATGACGGCTTCTGGTCATCCGAGCTGCCTCAGGTCGCCTCAAAGCTGCCTCCAGGACTTACCCAGGAGTTTATCAACCAAGTGTACGCCGAGAGCCCGGTCCCCATCCGTGGAGGAGTTTCACTCGAGGGCCAGGCTCCCGGTGCTCCAAACTTCAGTGATCCCCGTCAGGCGTTTGCGTTTACACAGATAGCCCGGGGATCGGTCATGAAAGCCATCTATCCCAAGGGCGAGTGGGATGAGGTAGATTCGCTGAGGAATATCAACCCTTCGTTTCCCCCCACGTTTATTGTCCATGGCACAGAGGACGTGATGGTCCCAGTTCGGCTGAGCAAGGACCTCCACAAAGCACTGGTAGAAAATGGGGTGGCTTGTGGAATGGAGGAGGTTCCTGGCGAGGGGCATACCTTTGCAGCAAGGATGGCTGTCGGGTCAAGAACATGGGAAATTCAGCGGAAGGGATTCGACTTTCTGGAGAGTCTGGCGGACCGACTGGAACAATAAGATAATCACTGAATTGAGTTAATTACCGGTGGTTAATAGCTAAATACCTACTTGGTATTTCAGGAAGTCAAGGGTTTGATCAGCGCCACAACAAACCTCAACATCAATAACCATTTTTCACACGTCTGACTTATTTCATTATTACACATCTGAAGGCATAGCCCCGTTGTGTAATCATGTTTTCGACTGTTTCGTATCAATCCCTCGGGGTCGTTTATTGAAACACAAAAAAGGGGGTCTTGGCAGCCGGCATTTCCGAACCACGCAATATGGTGAGCGGGCGACAGTAACCGTGCAGTCGGCCGGTCTGCCGCCTCCTGGAAGCGTAACCCGGCAGTGACAATATTGTTTGTGTAACCAAGGTGCCGCGACAGTGAAGCGCCAGGGTGCAAGACGATATAGAAGGACGGGTAGGACCTGGAAACGACACTGATTGCTTCATGATGCCCTCCCATCTTGCTCTGACACCCACCCACCCACCTCTTCACGATTGCGTCTTCACTGGGCAGGATCCCATTTAGCATCACCATGGGCAACGAGATTGGGCACGATGGCGATGTCAAAGAATCCAGTTCCGTCAAAGCGACCGTGGATCATGATGAGAAAGTGGACGTTGCGGCCGACCAGCTGAGCGCATGGCAGTCCATCAGGCAAAACCCCAAGATTGTCATGTGGACGCTCTATGCAAACAGTACGTCTTCTCGGGTGTCTTTATCACAAATAGGTTGTGTGCCTGGGACATGTTCACGCACGTACCTAACACTACCGAACTCCAACAGTCGGCCCAGCGCTCGTGGGCTACGAGAATCTGGCTTTAGCCGTCTGTCTTGCGATGCCTGCGTTCCAGTCAGTTTGCTGCCTCTGTTTTTTTCTGTCTTTCTCTCTCTCTCTTTTCTCTGTCTTTTTCTCGTCGCTAACCCCTGACAACCAGAATGACCTTCGCATCCGAGGTGAACGGAGTCATGCTCATCCCGGCACACTGGCAGTCGGCCTGGAACGCCATGTACAACGCCATGTCGATATTTGGCTCCGTTGCGGCTGGTTATGTGCAGGACAGAGTGGGCCGCCGGGCTGTTTTCCTCCTGTCCTGCATCATTTCCGCCGCAGACACAGCTCTCAACTTCACCGCTAGCACGCCAGCGCATTTCCTCGGCGGCAAGATTGTTACGGGATTTGCCATTGGACTGATCTTGGCCGTCACGCAAACCTATGTTTCAGAGATCGCACCATTACCCATGCGCGGGATTTCCCTTTCTGTCAACACCATCATGCTGGTAAGAGCTGGGCTGGCTTGCTCTCACTTTGGGTATCCAGGCTGGCTTGCTGACAATTGTGACACCACCTAGAACATCGGGTTTCTAATCGCCATCTCTTCGACTTACAGCAGAGTGAACATCATGGACCGCTCGGCTTTTCGGGTCCTGTTCGCTGCCGCTTGGGCATTTCCCGGCCTTCTCGCCGTGGGCCTTCCGTTCCTCCCCGAGTCGCCGTATTACCTCGTTATGAAGGGCCGCGACGAGGAGGCCCGTCGTAGCCTCCAGCGTCTCTCGGGAAGCCACGAGGACATCGACGCGAGACTCCGGCAGATCCAGCAAACCGTCGAGGCGGAGCGACGGGAAGCTGCCTCTGGGGAGGTATCATTCCTCGAGTGCTTCCGCAACACCAACTGGCGCCGGACGCGCATCATCCTAATCTGTTTCTACATGCCCCATACTGTGGGATCCGTTCTGTCGTCCAACGCGCCATACTTCCTTAACCAAACGGGGCTCGACAGCCAGACGGTCATCATGCTGGTGCAGATCGGCATCAGCATGGGTGTGGTCTCGGCGCTGGTCAATGTCTTCCTCATGAGCCGCTTCCGGCACCGGCCGCTCATGTTCTTCGGCGCGGGGCTGTGTACGGTCATGTATTTGATCATGGGCATTGGCGGTGCGCTGCCACAGACGAGGAAGACGCTGTTGCTTATTGGCATTGCGCTGCAGTTTACTTCCATCTCATATGGCCCGGCTGTCGGGGCGTCCATGGCCGTGGCAGGCGAGGTGTCGGCATCGAGACTTCGGGCCAAGTCGTTGGGCATCGGAGCCGGGTTCCAGGCCGTTGCCGGCACCTTCTGGACCATAGTCATGCCTTATCTGTTCAACCAGGACCAGGCAAACCTCGGTGGCAACATCGCCTGGATCTTCTTCGGCATAGCCTTGATCATGCTGGTTGTCATGTACTTTGATGTGCCAGGGACAAAGGGTCGGACGTTTGAGGAGCTGGATCTCATGTTTGCTCGGGGTGTCCCTGCTCGGCACTTCGAGAAGTACAGGATTGGTGATGAGCAGACGAAGGAATAGGGGTGGCGCCTGCGGCGTCGTTGTTGTCCGATTACATGTACGCAGAGAGGGTGGAATGTATGCCAGGTGAACAATGGTCTGTTGAGACACGTCCCCGGTAGCCTGCCACGTCCAAGTAGTAGTAACATCAGCAGTAACAGCAGAAGTGAGCTCTCTCACCTCCCGCTGAACAAGGTCCACAATCCACGCCACCTCTTCATGCCAGACACGGGATCATGGCTTGCCAGGACTGAGCCATGCAAGAGGGATCAGTACACTCGGTAGCTGAGCCTAGTGATCCAGCACGCTCACATTGATCAACACCGACCCAGTGTGCGAGACTGGAGGTACAAGGTACCTAGGAATCAGACAGCCATAATAACTTGACCCAGTCACTCGTTCTAAGGATCTCTGGGAGTTCCCCAGCAGCCAGCACACGTCAGTGTTTATTGCTAGCTCCAATTTCCCTAACATCTGATGAACATGGCCAGTGAGTAGTAAAGTCCATCTTGTAGTCTCCAAACAATCGCATTGCGACTCCAACAGGTTAATAACATCAACACCTTCGGCGTATTCGGCCGAGTGTCACCGAAACTGCCGGCATTGAGTGCCGAGCGGTGTGGGTCTCGGCTTGTCGCAGCACGCGACCCTTGAAACAGGGGTCGACTGAGATTTGCCCGGGCATCCCCGCCCCCAGCCTGTTGAGCCTGTCAATGTCAGCCAAGAAGGCGCTATCCAAAGTGGCGGATCTTGCGGAGATGGGTGGTGCATTTGCGGGGTCCGGGGGTGGGGTCAACTCTGCTGAACTCTCTTTGGGGTCCTGCAAGGGGCGTGACGAACATCACGACAGAGTCAGAGTGAAAGGTTACGAGCAGAGTCGAGTCATGACCGCCCCTAAACCCAAGCATAGCCATACCCCTCTCCGAAACCCGAAGACCAAAACATGGACCAGCGAGGACCACAGCAGCCCACGGGGCAAAACACTGGCCACAAAGTCCGTCGCCCCCGAGCCGCGCGGGCTTGCGATTTGTGTCGTGTAAAGAAGAACAAGTGCGACGAATTGTATCCATGTACCTATTGCAAAGGTAATAACAACTATTCGACGCCAATCGTCGGGTCATTACCCAGTTTGCAAAGTGTCCCCAACCCGGCTAACAGTGGAACACACCCAGACCGCAACGCAGAATGTGTCTATCGGGGCCAGGACGCTGCAAGACGGCGCTACATGCCAGAGTATGTCCTCCGTTCTGCTGCTGGAATTTGAGTCCAGAACCTGGCTTACACGTATCGTTCAACCTTTCTCATCCGGTAGTTATGTGAGGCATCTCGAAGAGCTTGTCAGGCAACTCTCAGCCCAGGCTCAGGTTTCAAATCAGGGGCAGAGAGTCGACCCCCACGATACGCTGTCCCAGGTTACCGACATGCCGCCGGCGAGTCAACATGACAGTTCTCACCATGGCGTCGACATATTACGAACGGCTTCGTTGGCTGACACTGATACTGTTTCTTCGCCGAACACAACATCCAAGCCAACCGCCGGCCAGGAAGTGTCTGGCATCAACCATCACACCCACAACGTCGAGTTCTATGGGAGGTCCTCCTCGGTTGCCCTGCTCTCCCAAGTACAACTATCCGGTGGCGAGCCCAGCACGCTACCAGAGGGCGGCGCTGACGCGGCCTCTATCGTGTCCAACCTCCACAACCCAGCCTTCTCACCCCCAGGAGCGGCCAACAACACTGGCCAGGACACGGAATCCTCATCTGCCCCATCCCATTTTCCACAGTGCCGCCCTTTTCTGGACGGCTTCTTCTCGAGTATCCACTTTATACACCCCATCATTGACAAGGCTCAATTTCTTCAACGATGCGAGTCACTATGGTCCGGGAAAGGGGAAGCGGCACGAAACTCGAGCTTCACAGCGCTATACTACAGCATCCTCTCCCTTGGCGCGCTGGTGGGGGTCCGGGATGACGATCCCATTGACGGCATCGAGAACCTGCAGTGGAGCAGGAAGTTCTTTGACGAGGCCCGGTCGCGGTGCAGCAAGCTGGGCATGGTTACGGATCTTGACATGGTGCAGTGCTATGTCTTTATGGTAAGATCCTGGTTTGTGGACCGCGTATTGTTATTCGCTGACATGGATTCATATGTTAGGCCAAGGTCTGCCAGAACGAACTTAATGCCCACTGTGAGTGAGATGATGGCTGAAGTAGCCAGCCTGGGACACTCTGGAAACCAGCCAACTGACGGCCAACAGGGTCATACATGTATATCGGATTGGCAGTCCGGACAGCATTGGCTATGGGGATCAATAGGGAACCGGGACCTGATACGAAGAAGGATGCTGCGCAACTGAGGGCAGAGTCACGAACATGGTGGTAAGTCTTCCGACAGAGACTGGACCACATGGGAGTGTTGTGGGTGCTGACAGCAACGATTAAAAGGGGTCTCTATTCGCTCGAAACGTGAGTCTTCAAATTTTCAGGCCTCCTTGATTGGGACTAAGATGGCAACCAGAGAAATTGCTTTTGCCATGGGACGACCCGACACCCTCGGCGCGGATCCATATCATAATCGAAGATTCCCTCTCATCAAGGGTAGCGAAGGATCCGTAGGCCTAAGTCCTTCCGCCGTGCCTGAATCCTTCGACCCGCCGTACTGTGTCATCATCAAACCGATGGTGAGCTTCTCGAGGATAACCAGGCGACTGTGTCTCAATATCTATCTCCAAGACAACACCACGGCAAGGGCAGTTGCGCTGGCCTTTCAGATCGAACAGGAGTTGGACGCATGGGTAGACTCGCTGCCGAAAGAGATCCGCCCACAGACGACGCCGAACGGCCAGCCCGAAACACTAAGAAGCGTCAAGGAGCCGCAGTGGGTCAAACGGCATAAGCTGGTGTTGCTCATCCGTACGTCAGGCTCGGCGATAGTTGACCCCGTCAAACTGCGGGACATCTAACGTGTTGTTGCAGGATACTTCAACCTCCGCATCCTCCTGTTCGGGTCCATCCTCCTCACCTCGACGCCAGCCGAGCGAGCAACCATTCCCCAGTCGGTCGAGGCCATCCAAAAGTGCCTCGATGCGGCAAAGCAGACCATCCAGGTCATCTACAACGTGTACCAGCATCACGATTTCTTCCACACATGGTACGGACTGAACGCTCCCCAGTCGTGTGTGTTTCTGTCTTGTCTTGTCTAAGCCGTGACACGCAGGTTCTACAACACGACCTACACCGTTTTTGCCGCTTCCATCATCCTCGTGTACGTCACGCAAGAGGCAACCGAGATGGAGATGGCGCCGCTGCTCAAGCTGGTCGGTATGGCGATTGAGATTCTCGAGACGATGGATGAGTGCGTAGTGGCGGTCAAGGCAGCTCAGATGCTCCGGCGGGCGTCGGAAAGTGCAGAGAAGAAGTCTTTTTCCTCACCTTCTTCTTCAGCGGCAGCAGCGGCGGCGGCGGCGGCGGCAGCGACGAGTCCAGTGCCGGGGGCGGCTAACATGCACATGCAAGGGGTCGATATGACAATGGCGTGGAACCAGTACTGGGGCCCGCTGAACTTTGTAGGGGGTGAGATGGAGCTGGATTTTGGTGTTTTCAATTTCCCCATGGGTGATTTGGAAGGAGGGGGCGCGTTGATGCCGTTTGGAGAGCAGCCAGAGTTTCATGGGTGACATGGACTCGAGCGTTCACGGAACATGGAGGAGGGGTGGTGGTTGTTGAAAGGGAAATGGATATGCGGTATGGGCAGGGTGATGGAAGGGGAAGGAAGAAGGAATTATTCCACCAATAAACTCACGCGGCAGAAGGCCAGTCTCAAAGACCCAGCTCCACTGTTCAAGCCGCAGTGAGGCCGCAAGCCGCTGCGTGCCGACAGCGGAGCATGTTTCCCACTGTTTCTCCACTGCTGTGCAACACCATATCAACCCCTCCTCGCCTCATCCAGAAGTTCAGAACCAAACATCAACACCGACGAGACCACGGAGAACGGACTCGGTCTAGAACAACCAACAACGACAGGAATCCAACAAAAACAGCAAAACAACAACAGACCCACTCACATCAACATCACATTAACGACCACACTCCCAAGATGAAGCTCCTCTACCCCAACACGCTATCCCTCAACCCCTCCCTCCTGGCAGGCTTCCCTACCCTAACACTGCACCAATACGACGCCAAAGCCCCAACCATCCCCGACACCCTCCTCGACGCAACCATCCTCGTGACCTGGGCCAACAGCCCCGCCAACCTCTCCTTCGCGGCCCAGCACCTCCCCCAGCTCCGCTGGATCCAATCCCTCGCGGCGGGGCCCAACGACGTGCTCGCCGCGGGCTTCGACACCTCCCGCGTGACCGTCACCACGGGCTCGGGTCTGCACGACGAGACGGTCGCCGAGCATACCCTGGGTCTGCTGCTCAATGCCGCGAGGAGGTTTGATCTGATGCGGGATGCGCAGACGCGCGGGGAGTGGCCGGGTTTCTTGGGCGGGCCGCAGCCGGATGGGGAGAAGGGGAGTTTTCGGAGTCTGAAGGGGGCGAGGGTGGTCGTGTGGGGGTTTGGGAATATTGCGAAGCGGTTGGCACCCGTGTTAGCCGCGCTCGGGGCTGAGGTTAAGGGGATTGCTCGGACGGCCGGGGTGAGGGCAGGTGTGGAGGTTGTTGGGGAGGACAGGTTGGAGGAGGTGCTTGGACAGGCGGATGCGCTGGTCATGATTCTGCCTGGGGATGCGTCGACGCGGCATGTGCTGAACCGGGAGAGGCTGGCGCTGCTGCCGAAGCATGCGTGGGTGGTGAATGTCGGAAGGGGGTCGTCGGTGGACGAGGACGCGCTGTTTGAGGCGCTGGAGAAGGAGGAGATTGGTGGCGCCGCGCTGGATGTGTTTGAGACGGAGCCGCTGCCGCAGGGGAATAAGCTGTACCAGGCCAAGAATCTCATCTTGTCGCCTCATGCCGCGGGAGGCCGGCCGCGCGGCGCCGAGGCGCTGATTGTGGACAATCTGAGGCGGTTCCTGGCCGAGCAGGAGCTGCGGAATGTTATTTGAGTGGCGAGTTATGTACGGTAGCTTAACTAGAGGGGGGGGGGAGGATATATTGATTACAGAAGAACAACAATGAGAAGGAAAGAAGAACACGGTGATACAGTCACACCATCTGACTCCAATTGTGGCCGTCTGAGCCTACTTGGCGCCGAACAGCCTCCGGCACCAGCCGAAAATGAGAATACCCTTCCCCATCATGCGGCCGAAGAGCAGCGGCAGCCCAAATTTAAACCACGTTACAGGCTGCCAGAGCCGGACGGCTGGGAAGGTTACCCCCTTTGGTTGTGTCCTGCTCGCTGTTGTGTCCTTCAACGGCTTGCCCGTGAATGCCTCAACCGCGTCCAGCACGATTCCCACAGTGGCCTCTGGCTGGCTGATAAACGGAGAGTGGCTCGTCTGCAACTCCCTGTGCTCGATTCTGCCGCCCATTGCCCTCGCCATCTCGACGCCCATCCGCTGCACCGCGACGGGCAGGCCCCGGTCCTCGATCGTGCCGATGTACCACACCGGGACATCCAGCCAGCCGGCGTAGGAGTACTCCCCGCCCTCAAACAAGGCCTTGAGACTCTGCGTGGTGAGCTGCGAGACCCAGTACTCGGCCTCGTCCGCGGGCACGTCGTGGTAGAACATCTCGCGCGGAGGAGTGACGAGGTCCGCGTAACCCGTCTCCTTGTTCACGCGCCACGAGGGGGGTGGGATGCCGAAGAACGGGTCCATGAAGGCGAGTCCTGGGAGATTACAGCCCGAGGCGATGAGGATAAACCCGATGACGTGCCCTGTGGTGTCGGCGGTTGTTGAGCTGGACTTGGAGTCCTTGGAGCTGGTCTTTGCGAAGCCTTTGATGGCGCTGCTGCCCACCATGCCGCCGTACGAATGAGCAATGACCACCACGTCGCGGCCGGCACTGGTCTCGCCCGATATTGCGGTCTGGACGGCATCGACGTCATCTTTGAAGGTCGCCTCGGGGTTGTTTGACGTGGACGGGAGCGAGACGGAGATGCATTTCAGACTGTGCTTTTCTTGGAGGAGGGTGGTGATCGGGTTGAAGCACGACGCCTGATGCCAGGAACCGTGCACGAGGACGAGCGTTGGTGGGTTCGACATCGTTGAGCAATACCAAGTTTGTAATATCAAAGGCACGGGTCCAAAAGAATTTGTGTCCTGTAGGATGTGATGAGAGTTTTGGATGGCAGTGATGAAGAGGGTTATGTCACAGAAGAAAAACTTTCGGGATGAACCGGAGATCTAACCGCATACGGAAACGGGATGCCCAAGAACCGGCGCCTTTCGTTTTGGATTCCCTGGAATCATATTGAAAATAAGTACTCCGTACCTAGAGAGTGGTGCTTTGTACTGGTGATTCTCAGGGAAAGAAAGAAAAGAAAAAAAAAAAAAGAAAAGGAAAGAAATGGTATCTTGAGTTAAGGTAGGTACGTTAACAAGGTACATGTAATCTTTGCTCTGGGTACCTTACCACAGGTACCAAGCCTTTTGCATTCGCAAACGCTGTGTTGGGCCACTCCTCACCACGGCTTCCTGGTTCCATTGTCTCACCACACCCGCAAGTAGCATAACCACCACAGACACAGGTAGCTTCACGGGTTCTCCCGCCCACGGATTCTGTCCTGGCTGGTGCTTAGCTCAATTTCTTCCTCTCTCAGCTCTCGTGTCACGGAGTTCCCTGCTGTGTTAGATAGCAGATAAGGGTTAGGGTTAGTCAGCGTCATGGAACTCGCGCTCGCGGCGCCGCCCCACCTTTCCGTCCCGTGCGCAACTACAATGTACAACAATATACACGCATACCTGGCATTGATATCAGGCTTGATGACTCGCAACTCTTCAACCGAGCAGATAAGCAGTTTCCAGAAACTTCTCTTTCCGGCTCTTTTGTTCTTCTGGTTCCACGACATGTCAACTGATCAGAGCGACTGGCGAGAAAGGTGTCTGTTCATTTTGTGGGTCATGGCGACTGGCGGTGACCAAGCACTGCCAAGAATTCGGCCTCTCTGGCCTCACACCTTGCCGCTCCCATTGGCTCCGTGCCCCTGTCGTCTAGTGGGTCAAAAGAGGATGGACACTCCAATTGGACAACCAGGGGATGGAGAGGCAGAGAGGGAGAGAACGCGGGAAAATGGTTATAAAGTACCTGCTGGTTGCGAACCAGGAGCAGGACGAGGACTTTTCCTTTCTCTTTCTCATTCCTGGACATCCGACTTCTCGGGCTTGAAACCTCGCCTCATCTTCTACACAAACAGTTCTTCGTGGGCATCATCATGTAAGTGCCTTGTGCTTGGCAGTTTGAGTGGGTCTTCACAACCCAAGTTCACTTGGCTAAGACACAGTACAGCCTTCGGCATTTGCCGCATTCAGAATGCCGCCCGTCTCTGATACTCCCCCGACTTGTTTGGGATGCCGAAAAGTCACCGTTCGCCGTTATGTACAAGCTTCGAACGAAAAAGGCAATGGGGGCCGTGCGTACTATTCTTGCAAGAACAAGCGTTGCCCCAAACCCCGTTTCGTGTGGGATGATGAACGCGGGAAGGTTGAGACGAACCCTCCCTGTGAATGTGGAAGCCCATCTCGACGTGTTAACACGTCGAGGGATGAATCTCAACTCAAATGCATGTTTTTCTGTGCTACAGGATCATGTTCTTTCAGTAAACCTGGGTACTACGGCAGGATCCAGAAGCGTGGGTATTACGGCGGGATCCAGAAGCGTGGGTATTACGGTGGGATCCAGAAGCGTGGGTATTCCGGCGAGTTCCAGAAGCGTGGGTATTACAGCAGGTTCCAGAAGCGTGGGTACTACGGCGGCTTCCAGAAGCGTGGGTATTACAGCGGGTTCCAGAGGACGCTTGACGTTGATGATCTCGATGAAGAGATCAAGAGGGGGCGCGTCTAATTAGCCGAGGTGGACGTCCTTCTGTTGGGGCTTCAAGTCCCGGGTAACTGGTGTCAGGTTTCAGTTTCATTCCATCCTAGAGAGAAGAATGCAGGACTTGATGGTGCACCCCGCCCTATCGATGCACGCATGTGATGATCCATCGTTCCAGCTGCACCATACACAACCCATCATCCCCCACGCACTTGCAAGCTGCCCACATCTCTCTGTTTTTTGGACTGGCTCCTTGTTTTCAGAAGCCCCAGGGGTCTATTGCATCTGCTGTCTCCGAGGCTGATTCTTTCTGTTGTTTTAACCCCCAAGCTTGACCCCGTTCGTCATTCTACCTCATGCTCATGCTGGCTATTAATGCTGAGACTCCCGCGTGTTTATGCCTCGCCAGCTGTGCGGTATTAGAGATGACGCTAGCGCCTGACCCAGGCCTTCGGCTTACGCACCCTCCCTTAGTACTGTCGATTTAGACACCTTCTACATCAAGCATGGCGTCAGGCCAGAGATTCTGACACAGACTTTGGTCTTCGTTCGGCTTAGATTGCGCAAAAGCCTTTGTCACGTTCTCTTCGTCTTCCTGGTGGGAGAGCAACCGTGGAAATTCCTAGGCGGGTGGATGCGGACCGCCGCGAACCCCTTTCCTAAGGGATCCCAAATCGTACGTAGCAGCCACCTCTTGGGGGTATTGGACCAATATCCGATCAGAGACCCTAAGCTCGTCGAATCTACCGTTTAGATGGTAGTGATTATTCCCGATAGCTGATAACTGTGCACTCATTTGACAGAATAATTACTTGTCCACCACCTCTACGTCGGCGAACCGCGTCAACGGTTCACTTACGACTTCACGACCAGCTGGCCCTAGAACTATTGCAAACAGAACCTCGTTCTTGTCTTTATACTGTGCTTGAAATCTGCCATCCCAAAAGAAGGCTTCTGCTGCAACAACTCGACTGCGACCGAACTGCAAGCCAGCCCGCCCTATTTATGACAAGATTGGAAAGTTTCAGTTAACAGCCAATCAACATCATCTAGGAGATGGTGGGAGTATCAGTAAACTGGGAGAAGAGTGTAATGCAACCGTTTATCTTTAAACCGGAGTAAAATCTGTAAGCCAATACTGCCAGCGCCGCCATGCAAAACTTGAATGCTACCACGTTTCCCCCAACGCCAGTGCTAATATGTTTTCCGTTTCCTACCACCTCGCATCAAACTGGCACTCCGGCTGTCCCGTGAAATCAACGGGACAGTGGCCCGGAATATCCTCGCTCCTGACCGCATACCTGTGTCTCGACCCGCGACATGCCAGCTTTTGGCAAACCTGTCGATGCTCAAGCTCTCTGAAATGGCCCCGAATGTCAGGATAGGGGAATGACTCGGAGGCACCGATGCTGCACGCCGTCAGCTTGCACTCCAACGTGCAGTTTCCTACCCCACCAACGTCCCTCGTAACGGTATGTTCCTGGCAGACCCGCCTGATGAAGGGGTCAGCACCATACCGGAGCAGCGTCGTGATGACCTCTGAGAAGGCCGACTCGCCGCCCTCCGTCGAGCCAATGTAGTGGTGCAGACTATTATCCTCCAACAGCTCGTGCAGGAGCGTGGTGTGATCCCCTTGCCGTCGTTTATTCGGATTCGCACCCCGCTCGAGAAGCTGCCGGACGACGGCCGGGCGCAGGCACCTGACCGCCTGCTCCAGAGCCGTGTAGTCGGTCAACAGCACGATGGAGACGACGGGATCGGGATCGACGAGCTTGCGGGCCAGCTCGACCGCGATATCGACGTGCCCCATGGCGATAGCCACTGTGAGAGGCGTGTTGCAGAGCACGCCCGCCCAGGGGTGGATGCGGTCGACGAAGAGGGTATGGCAGAGGAAGCCGTCGATCTTGGCGTTCACATTGGCACCGTGATATAGAAGCAGGGCGACTATGTCCTTCTGGTTGCGCACGACGGCCGTGGCGAGCGGGTATGTGTGTCCCGAAAAGTCCTCGCAGTCGCCTGTCTCAACCTTGGCGTTGACATCGGCGCCCAATGCGATGAACTTGGACACTGCCGCGGCAGAGCCCAATCTGATGCAGCGAATGGGCCCGACGGGTTGGGGCCGGGAAAGTTCTGTCTTGTATGGAACCGTCCACAGCAAATCATGGAGGAACCGGGCGGTCCGGAGAAGAGAGCACAAGCTCGTTTCGTCTGTGAACTTGGCGATCTCTAAAAGCAACTCGGGTGGAAGAGACAAGAGGCCGCACGGCGTTCTGTTGGCCGTGTAAGACGGTCTCTGCATCGTGAGTACAAATTGAAGTTGTTAATGATTCTGAGTGCCCGTGTCCGAGTCCCGGTGCTTTTCTGTGGGATGCTCTGCTCGCCACAATTCTTTTTCTCGTCTCAGTGCCCGACGGACCCAGGGGATGGAGATGGCAGTCCAAATAAGGACAAAGACCAGTGGGCTGCCCCAGCCTGTACATGTTGGTTAGCGTTTTAGACCATCCTGCTGGCTGAATCCGGTGGGCTCATTGTGTTTCTATTTCTGCTGTTGGCTGGGTCTGTTGGCCAAGGCCAGGCCACAAAGCGACAAACTCCCCAGAAAGCTGTGCCACTCACAGCAAACCCGCATCGGGAAGGGGGGGGGGGGGGGGGTAAAACTTACCAACACCGTATGCCACCCGTTCCGGCACAGTCCAGACGACGACCAAAGTGCCAACGCCGTCCACCAAAGCCCCAACCGCCCAAAACCAGTTCTGGCACGCAATCATCTTCCGAAACCGCGGACTGGCGCGGTACCGGGCCCACAGCGCGTTGCGATACTCCCTCCCACCAGCACCATCCACGCCGACGACGTCCTCCACCAGCGTCAGCACCAACGGCGGCACGCGGTCGCCCTTGGACACGGAGCTAATCTTGCACGGCGCGGGCCGCCCTCTGGCGCTCATCCACCCGCTCCACACGAGCTGCAGACCGACCTGGATGAAGAACAGCGACACGGGCATGGCCAGGGGCCGGACCAGCGGCTCGTGGGGGATAGAAGCACCAATCAGGATGCCCGTCATGATGGTATAGCCAAACGACAAGGTCCAATGCGTAAAGTCAAAGGACCAGCGGGTGCCGCCGACGGGGCGGTACTTGTCGCCCTTGAGGATGAGCTTGAGGCAGCGCAGGCCGAACTCGATGCCCGTGACGATGCCGAAGAAGGCCGTGATGATGGCGAAGACGATGCCATGGCGTAGTGTTGTGCCTAGTATGAGGCCGTAGTACAGCGAGATGGGCAGCAGGCTCGACTCGAGCACCAGGAGGAAGACGACGATGGAAAGCTTGACCTTGTATTCGAGGACGCGGTAGCGCAGGCGGGGGAGCCCCCGCAGCTCCGAGAAGTCGACGGGGCCGACGACCGCAGAGGATTGGTGGGGATGGCCGTCCGCAGCGGACGGGGAGGAATGGGTGGTCGGTGCGGTGGTCGTCGGTGTGGTCGGGGCGGTGGTCGGGGCTGCGGCCGGGACAGTGGTAGGGGTGTCGACCATGCCGATGGAGGGCGGCGGTGTGGGTTCGTCTAATTCGTCGTTTTCTTTGTTTTCTTTACTTGAGGATGGTGGTGGTTCGGACATGGTATGTTGGTCTTAGTCTGTCACCGCAGACAGACGATGATACCGATTTTCAGTCGTGTGGCAGGGAAGGAGAAATAAGACAAAAACGGGCGATCACCACCAAAATAAATAACGTCGAAACTTTAATTGGAGTGATGATTTACCCCAGACATGGAGACAAGAAGACATGGCAGACTGGAGAGAACTGGAAGACATGATGTGTGCCACGCCTTGCTGAATGGATCATTGGATTCATGGATCGGGTAGCCCTGAGCTCTGGACCAAGATGCTAATGCCCAGACAGCTGTGTTTTCCCCAAAAGACAGCATGGAAGTACCCAAGAAAACACTTGGATGACGTGAATCGAGCCTTTGCTGTGAGGCATTGGTTGCGCTGCCATCTGGGCAAAGTCGTGGCTTGCGTCAGGGAATGATGTCATTGAACCCTGGTGGCGAGACGCCAACTGGGGAAGAAAACACCCCCTGACCCCTGACGCCGTCCGATCCCAAGTTAACTGCGGTTTAACCCTAACCCTGCTGATATCCCGCAAACCTCTCTCCTCTCTTTTGTCATCTCGAAAGTCCCCCTTCATCTCAGTAAAGGCGGATGGCATGCTAGTACATCTCAGTTCGAAGTCTTATGCGCCAATCCACGGTAAAACACCAGTGTAAAAAAGTAAGAAGGTTGCTGGCCGTCATGTCATGTCCCAAACATATAACTTCCTCTGCTCATTCTTCCCAACTCAACGGCTCGTCATCCACATCATTAATTACTTTGTATCTGGAAGAAATAGAACTAAAAGCAAAGGAACGTAGGGTCAAACGCTGAGTAGATGTCAACACATCTCTAAAACTCGCCCATCCAACGCCACGACATTACCAAAAAAAAAGAAAGAAACCAAACCCAAAACCAGCACCTCTACATCTCATCCTCAAAGAACTTGATCAACGTCCTCGCGCCGCTGACCCCGAGACCCATAAAAGGGTAGCAAATGTACACCAAGTCATTCCGCGTCCCAAATTTCTCCCGGAACTCGCTCTTCTGCACCAGCTTAAGCTGCTGCGCAATGGTCCTGTACGTCTTGGACAAGATCCGCGCCCGGATGCCATCCAGGTTCCCGCCTGTGACCATCTCCGGGAGAGCGCCCGCGCCGAACGTGACGTTCTGCACGCCCGCTTTGGCAAGGGCCTGGATGGCGGCCGAGATGAGTGCCTCGATGGTGCCGCTCGGCGAGCCGGGGAAGTCGAGCGCAAACTTGATCTGGTAGCCGTTGGCCGGTGACAGACGGTGGAGCACGCACATGGCGGCGATCTCGCCCTCCTTGGTCTCGGCCCAGAAGTACCGGCGATGCTCCATGTCGACCCAGGGTCGGACCTCGGTGATGTGCACCTGCTTGCTGCCCTTACGGTTCTCCTTCCACTCGGCGACCTTCTTGTCGCACCGGTCGCGGAGCTCTTGCGAGATGGGCTGGTCGACGGGCTGCTCGCGGATCGTGATGCCAGCGTCCTCGGCCTGGCGCTCCTTCTTGGCTACCTTCTTGGCCGCCTCGATGGGCACGCGCTCTTCGGCCACGCAGCTGAGGGTGCGCCAGCCCAGCTTCGAGCCCAGGATCTCCTCCACTTCGGCACCAACAAGAAGCCAGAGCGGCCGGAGGTCCTTCTGCGTGCGCATGTGCTTGAGGAACGCCCGGATAACGAGTTGATACTGGTGCGGGTCGCACAGCGGGTTGCCCATGACAAGTGCGTAGCCGTTTTCCTCGGCGTAGCCCACCGCGGCACCCGTGGCTTCGTGTCTCCAGACCTTGTACCTGTCGTCAAGCCACGAAGTGTTTGTGGCGTCGCCGTAGTTGACGATGAGTTTCTCAATGGGCGGCAGCGCGAGGTTGGGGTATCCGTGCTCAAAATCGTAGGCATACCGGATGGTGTCAGCCTCGGGGTGGGGCAACCGCACGGTGACCTCCTTCGGCGTTTGCAGAGACTTGGGGTCGCGAGGGAAGAGTGAGGCGTTGCGAATGTCGCCCAGATTCAACAGCAGGAACAACAGCCGCTCCAGGCCGATTCCGCACCCAGCATGTGGAAGAACACCATACTCGAAGCCATGCATGTACTCTTCCACGCCGCTGGGCTCAATGCCGGCCTTCTTCATACGCTCCAGCAGAACCTCGGGCCTGTTGATGCGCTGGCCACCCGTTGTGATCTCCTGCCCACGAAGGAAGATGTCGAAGGAGTTGGTGAACCGCGGATCTTCAGGGTCGAGGTGTGTGTAGAAGGGGCGGGCAGAAGCGGGGAACTTGTCGATAATGTAGTAATCAGTCTTGTACTTCTCCTTGACCAGCTCGCCAATCCGGATCTCGGCACGTGTGCTAAGATCCTCGAACTCGGAAGTCTTCCGACCATGCTCGTCCGTGTAGCCAGAAGCGTTGAGGAGGTCGACGGCTTCCTTGAACGTCAAGATTGGTGTCTGTTCCAGCCAAACGAGATCTTCATGAGGGAAACGGGTCTTGATGATGTCGATCTCCTTGCGGCACCGGCTGTAGACCCCCTTGAAGATGGTCTTCATCAGCTCGTCGATGATGTGCAAAGCCTCGTGGTAGTCGTTGTTGATAGACATCTCCAGATCCAGGCCCGTGTACTCGGTCAGATGGCGATGGGTGTTGCTGTCCTCGGCGCGGAAGACGGGGCCGATCTCGAAAACACGGCCAAAGTCGGCCGAGATGCTCAGCTGCTTGGACAACTGGGGGCTCTGAGCGAGAAAGGCGGTGCGTCCAAAGTAGTTGACCCTGAACACCTCGGCGCCCGACTCGGTTGCGCCTGGCATAAGCTTCGGTGTGTGGATCTCGATGAAGTTGTGCCCCTCGAGCACGGAGCGGAAAATGCTGCAGACGGCAGAGTTGATTCGAAAGATGGACTGCGCAGTGGGCGTCCGCAGGTAGGCGAGGCGGTTGGAAACCCGAACCCGGGTCGAGGCCATCGACTCGGCCTGGTGCGTCTCCTCGTCCTCCTCGACACGATCAATGTTGAACACATCCACTGGCAGGTGGTCCTTCACTGACACCACCAGATGCATCGTGTCGATTCTAACCTCCAGGTCACAGATCGAGCAACCCTTGATTTCCTCAGGCGGTCTCTGTAGCTTTCCCTGCACATGGACGAACCCTTCGTTGGTGATATGCTCGGCCCAGCGAACAAAGTTTTCGGAAACCTCTCCCTCCCTGTATGCGAGGACACCTTGGATGAGGTCGACCTGGTCTCGGAAGATGACGAAGGCGAGCTTGGAACTCATGCATCGCACATGGTGAATCCGGGCAATGAAGTTGACCGACATGCCGGCGTTATTGGGGTCCGCGGCGAGCTTCTGGATGGAGTCGGTCTCGGTGAGGGCGTCATTGGGCTTCGTGCCGTACCGAGCTGCGATCTCCGGGGGATCGTTCTGGTGTGCTCTCTCCTCCTCCTCTCTCCGCCGCTCGTGGTACGACCGCCGCTCATTCTCGCGCTCGTCCTCCTTCACACGCTGCTCCTGTGCCTTCTTCAAGTGCCTCTCGTGCCGTGTGTCCTTGTCGAGGGCAGCAATGTTACCGATGTGGGGTTTTGTCATGTGGTTCTTGGCGGACGCATGCCCGATGATGCGGTTGAGCGCCAAGATTGGCTTCTTCAACGCGCCCGGTGACATGGTCACTGGCGGCTGGGAAGATGGCGGGTTCTGGGGGTTGGGTTGGGACTCGGGAGGGGTGTGTGGCGTTGACCCGCGTTGTGTTTTGTCTGGGCGTCGACGATCACTGGCCCAGAGTTCCACACGTTGAGGTGGTTCGGTTCTCAAGTTTAAACGGATGGAGTTGAGATAAAGGTATGGGGGAGCAAAAACTGCGTTGGTTCCCTGACGTCAGCTTCCGGGCTAATCACTAAGCAATTAATTCTGAGAATGTTCAGGTCTGAGATGGGATGGACGGGCCGACTTGGGATGGGCCGATCTTGGGGTTGGAACGAGGAAGGCGGACGAAATAAATGTTGAATCAACGGGGTGAGCGGTTGTGTATTTTCCTTGGCCAGACAACTTCTGGTGACGGGAACCTGGAAAAAGGTCGGTTTCCCTCCTGCTTCATTCATGCCTGGGCCCGGGTCTTTCCCTCGACGCTTCCAGAACTGGCTCGATGCCGCGGGCCAGGCACGGTCCCTTGGGCAGAGTCAGGGAAGGAACCGGGCAACTGGCGCCTCAACATTGCCAGGGACAAACAAGGGCAGGCGCATGTGGGAGTGGCTGCTGCCCCTCGCCATCATTGGCTGGGCATTGGATGGCAGACCCGACGATTCTGACAACAATGTGTCATCGATCTGGACCTTGCCGTTTGCTGGCAAACTTCGCGCCAAAGCTGTTGCGACGTCATGAAATGACGTCATGAGCCGGCGCAAAGTCTCCGCTTTCATGCACACGGTAGTTGCATCTCCGCGATAAGTGCAAATTTCGCGGGGTTCAGCCGCCGTTGTTTGGCAAGGACGCCAGCGTGTGTTAGCGCCGAGAGTCCAGGCGGGCCTGAAAATGACATCAAGTGGTCAGACTGCCGCCATCGCCTTAATCTCTTAGGTTATATCGCAGCCTTTTTGTGTTTTCCAGGTTGTGTTGCTCCGGCGTGATTCAGCCGCCCAATGCCAACCTGGAATGCCCAAGATATGAGGAGATGAGAGGCTGTTTGCGCTGCTGCTGCCCGACCCGCCGCAGAAATAAAACGAAAAAGAAAAGGCACATGTCGAAAGTAATACCCACCGTCGACGGCATCCCCGTCATCAATCTTGCCGAATCCCCGCCCGAGCAGCCCCCACTTTCCGGCCCCGACGCGAAGCCGTTCGAGACGGCCCATGATGCAGTCGGTCCGGCCCCGTCGCGGTGGTGGCTCCGGGCCACGGCCAATTTCTGGAGGGGTCTCCAGTACGTGGGCATGACGGCGCATTTTCTCGCTCCCGAACGACCGCCGAAGCCGTCCTTCACCAAGACCATCCCGTCGACGATATCCAAGGTCAAGGGCGACTTTGCCCTGCAATTCTACACCCCCAGAGGATATAGCACCGCAGCAAAATTGAACCAGACCTTCCCGGCCGTTGTCAATTTCCACGGCGGCGGCTTCTGCATCGGCAACGCCACCGACGACGCCCGCTTCGCCCGGTTCGTCCTCGAAAAGTGCCACGCCGTCTTCGTCAGCGTCGACTACCGCCTCAGCCCCGAGAATCCCTTTCCGATCCCCGTTGAAGACGCAGCCGATGCCCTGCTCTACCTGATCCAGTGTGGTCCCGACCTCCACATCGACCCTTTCAAGCTGGCCGTCTCTGGTTTCTCGGCCGGCGGCAACCTCGCCATCAGTTCCACGCTTCGTCTCGCAGACCACCTCAAGACGCTGAAAGAGTCTGGCACAACGGCTCCGGATCACCGCATCCGTGCCTTGGCGGCGTGGTATCCCATCACAAACTACACCCGGCCCCGCGCCGCCAAACGGGCGGACTCGGTCCGGCCCGACCAGACGCTGCCAGAAAACCTTACCAACCTCTTCGACGCCTCGTACCTCCACCCGCCCACCCTGAAACTGGCCAATCACTACTTGTCGCCCACCAAGGCCACCGACGAGCAGCTGGCCGAGGCCATGCCAGAGACGGTCATCTTCTACACGTGCGAGTGGGACATGCTGATGAAGGAGGGCGAGGAGCTGGCCAAGCGGCTGGGCAGCGCGCCGCTCAACAGGGACGTGCGGTACAAGATGGTGAAAGGGGTGCCGCACGCGTGGGACAAGTCGCCGGACCCGACCAAGCCGGCCGAGTTTTCCGAGGAGCTGTATGCCGAGTGTTGTGGGCATTTGAAGGAGGTTTTTGAACGGGCGTGATGATGATGAGTGTAGGATATTTTTAGCATGGTAGCGATGCATGAATTTGATGATAATTACGTTCCCAAGAAGTACCATGTGTTTGTGGCTTGCAAGAGGAATGTTGTTTTGGAGACGCGCATCGTATCCTAACACATGGCGTGAAACTTGATGTGGGTTCCGCGAATTGGGAAGAGATGTGCAAAAAGAGTCGTGACAATAAGCCGTGGTATTTCCTCTCAATCTGATTGCCTACTTTATCACAATGGGAAGTGTAGATACAGTGCAATAAAAGAATAGACATGACCTGCCATCAAAGAACCTCAAGCGTCGGCTACAACCTCCAGAGCACCAACCCTTCCACAAGAATACTTATAACGGCCATTTATGCCGTATCCTTCCCATAACGACGATGAGGAATATGCCTCTCAGAAAAGGATCCGAAACAGGAATACTCGAGATGACAACGAGAAGCCCGAGTCGTCTTCAAAATCCACCTCCCAAGGATGCATCTGGTGGCTTGCAAAGAAGACGCCAGGGCGATCCAAGTCGAGGGATTTGCTGGCCCTCAAAGGAGGAGATATGATGGCTGCTCCTTCTACACTCCCGGCTTGCTGCCATGCTGCTGTTTGTTGCTTTGCTTCTCCTTGTTATACTGGTGCTGATGGCTGCCTTCCTGCTGGGTGGTGTTCTGCTGCTCGTTCTTCTGTTGCTCCTCCGGCTGCTTCAACCCAGTCCGCTGCGCCTCAGCACGCAAACGTGCCCTCTTCTCCCACCACACCTTGGTCTTCTCCTTCTTCTTCAGCTTCGCGGTCCTTTGGGCCTCCTCGCGCTGAAACTTGATCTGCTTGTCCATTTCCTTCCACGCCAGGTTCAGCCAAGGGCCGCCGAGCTGGCGCCACCCGTCTGGGGTCAGGAGCAGCGGCGGACGCTTCCAGGTCCCGACCGCGTTGCGGCCGCTGATGTCCACCTTGGTCTTGAGGCAGAGCTTCTCGTAGAGCGGCTTGTCGACGAAGGGGACGTTTCGGTGCGGGATGTCAATGGTGATGCGGTCGAGCGTGCCGAAGGTCTTGAACCCCCGCTTGTTGGCGAAGCTGAGCAGCTCCTGCGGAATGAAGGCGCTGTCGAGCGTGTTCCATTCGTCGTGGACCGTGATGTGGCGCAGGCTCTCAGGGGCGCGCTTCCAGATGGTGGACAGCATGGCGAAGAGGTGCTCGGCGGCGAACTGGGGCCGGCCTACGCCGACGAGGATGACCTCCTTGATGAGGCTGGAGTTCGGGTGGCCGATGCGGTTGATCCATTCCCGGTGGAAGGGGACCGTCAGTCGGAAGCAGTTGTTGCTGTAGATGAAATGCAGCACCTCGCTGGCGAGCTGCTTGTTGGTGGTGACCAGGGAAGCCACTAGGCCCTTGCGGAAGCCGCTCCTGATCAGCTTCTCCACGAGGCCCTTGAACCCGCTCTTGTCCTGCTTGTCCGAGGGGAGGCCGTCAACCTGGGGATACACAGGCCGGCGGAGCTTGAGGAGATGGCCGTAGATCTTTAGCCGGATTTCGGCAGGAAGACTGAAGAATGTGAAGGCGGAGCGGCTGTCAGGTGTCGGCTTGCTCAGCTCAAGGGCGCCTGCGGAGACGATGGTGACTTCGACCGCGTGCTCGCCGTGGTCGACCGTGACCGAGTCGTCATCAGTGGTTGCCTTGGTCTTTGAGCGCTTGGAAGTGACATTTTTCTCGGCAAGATCATCGCTCCCCTGTCGCTTCAACTTGTTGTCATTGTTGCCGGCAGTCAACCCTGTGGTCAAATCGGACTCGGTCTTTGCACGCTTCAAGTCGGGCCCGCCGCTCTTGGTAGCACCCTCGGTAGCCTTCCGCTTCAGATCTTTCTCAGCGGTCGCAGTCGAGCCTTGAGCGGGGAGGATGGTCTCGTCCACCGCAATCTTGACGCGCTTAACCTCGGCTGCCTCCTCGCCATCGGCCTTGCGCTTGTTGAGATTCTTCATCTTGAAGCTGTTGTCTTGAAGTTTGTTTTCTGTGTTGCCTGGTTTGTCAAAGATGGGCACGATGAACTGTCCGACGGCTGAAAAAAGCAAACTATAAGCAAGAAGTCGCTGCAGGCGCAAGAAATAAGGGCAAGGTGTTTGTGATGTCAAGGTGCAGCGGGTTCATGGTTAATGGTTCATGCTCACCCATCGGACAATAAACCGAGTCGATTCCGAGCACCCGACAATAGGTACCTGGTAATTTGACTAGACAATGAATTTTTTGATCATCAAGGGAACCAAGTTTAACAAGCAGCTGGAAAGCAGGAAAATGGTAAAGTTGTGAGAAACAAAACCCCGAGGGCCCGAAAGAATCACAGTGGTGCGGGTCGGGTGTTCGGATTCTACCTGGGCCCCAAAGAACAATAGGTGGCCTGCAGCACAATAGAATGCAATGCAATGCAGAAACCGGGCCTCCCAAGTGCTGGGTTTTTATTTTCATCTCATGTATCAAAAAATATTCCAGGCAATGGGGCGTGCACTGTTTCTCACAGCTGGTTGCACGGTTTCTCATCCCCTGAGTTCAAGTGTTGCCTCCCAT
Source organism: Chaetomiaceae sp. PYS4301M (assembly GCA_023628425.1). NCBI lineage: Eukaryota > Fungi > Ascomycota > Sordariomycetes > Sordariales > Chaetomiaceae > Chaetomiaceae sp. PYS4301M. The sequence continues at coordinate 269,439 of JAMAKR010000032.1, forward strand.
GTAATTATCTCGATAAAACAGTCCGGGAAAATGAAGACAAGAAAAAGGTAGAAATAAAAATAAAAATAAAGCAAAGCAAAAGAGAGATGGATCACTTCTTCGCAGCAAACGGACTCTTCTTGACCAGCCACTCCTCCATCGTCAACAGCCCCGGGTGTTCCTTTCTCAACTCGGCAATCTTGACTCCATACCCCTGATTGGCAAACCACTCCAACATGGACCGCATCTCCTTGACCATCCCCGTCAGCGCACTGCCAAACACCCAGTACGTGGTCGGCACCGGGCTTCCCGTCGCCTTGATAAACGCCTCGTTCAGCTGCTCCATGGTCAGCTCATCGCCCGCCAGCCCAACCGCGTTGTGATTCCACTTGTCCAGGTCGCAGAACGCCTTGGCCGCAAACACGCCGATGTCTGCCACCGCCACCCACTGCAGGGATTTGTCGTTCTCGCCCAGGTAATTCTTCAGCGCGGCCACAAACACCTTCGTCTCAAACCCCGGCGCGAGGTTGTCCATAAACGCCACGGGCCGCAGCACCGTCCAGCCCATCTTGGCCCCGGGCAGCCCCTCGGCCGTCCTGGCCTTCAGATGCTGCTCAATGTGGTGCTTGCTCTGAAAGTGCGGGACCTGCGTCTCATTCTCCCAGCTCGCCTCGTCGCCGCCTCTCTCGACGCTGCTGTAAACAAAATGCTTGACGCCATTCTCAATGGCCCCGTCGATCAGCGCCTTCCCCTGCACCGTCTCGCCTTCTGTCGAGACGCCGAAACCCATCGACACCTGCACTGAGTAGACGCCCCAGATGGAGTTGTCCTCTTCAGGGAGCAGGCGCTTGGCGGATTCGAAGAGAGATGGCACGTCGTCGAGGTTGCCCTGGACCAGCTTGAGGTTGCTGTGTGGTGCCAGGGAGAGGAGGCGGGCGGCCGAGGCGGAGGATGCGTTGCGTGTGACGGCGAGCAGAGTGAATTCCGTGCCCGAGGGGTCTGCCTCGAGGAGGGCGTCGATTACGGCCCCGCCCTGTTTGCCCGTGGCGCCCGTGATGAGGATTGCTTTGGGCATCTTGCTGTCTGCTAATAATAAGGATACCGGTTGTGGACTGTAGGTGCAGCCGAGTGAATGCAGGACATGTATGTGGGACGGATGAGAAACAGGGGAGTGTTCGTTACAAAGGGAGGGAAGCTATGAAGTCGGGGTGTGACGCAAAGTCGACGTCAGGCTTTGCTTCTATGGAGTTTCTATGGAGCATCCGTGGTTGGATTTCTGAAAGAGGTCGAGAAGTTGAGGCGGCTAGAATGTGTGCTATTGGACAGACATCAAGGTTCTCCATCTTAGTAAGCTCTAATTACTGTTCCAATCGATATTGATATCGTTTGAAAGGTAGAGAAGACGGTGGCAGTAAAGAACGAACTGCTTGAGGACCTGATAAACCATGCCTCTGTCACCAATTTGTGTAAGCGTCCTAGCTCCCTACCATAATACCAGACGACACTCACTCCCTAGAAGCTAATTCAAGGTAGCTTCAGAAGATAGCAAGGCATTATGAACGCCAGGTTCAGTTTGCAGTCGTAGTGGTTAAAAACTTAAAGCTCACGGACCAAAGTTGGATTTCCCTGTGCTGTCTATATATACATGTCTAAAGAGGATTACCATGTCTGAATTAGGACTTGAGCTGAGTTTCTCAAGTCAGTAAGTGGATCAGAGTCTCAAGACACATCATTCCACCTGCGTTCACCGAGCTTGCCAGCCGGGACCCTGGTTTGACCTTTGAGTCTTCCAAGGTGTAACGACACTAAAAGGGCGCCACAGTGGGACTTGGTCCAATCCCTGAAGATCAACCCCCGTTTGTCATGTTGACTAGTCCGTGGTTCAGATCTGAGGTTACATCCACGTTCAGCATCGAATCATGTGTCAGCTCTAGCTGCCTCGTTATCGACCATGCCAGGCTCTGAGTGGCCCACCCCGCGCCGTGTCGCTGATAACCTTGGAAACAATTGAGCATGTGACGTGAGTGTGCTGTTCCTTATCTCGGCGCGTGGCTGCGTCTTGATTCATCTTGTGTGACCCAGATCCTCCGTTTAAATAGTACCATATGCACCCAGGGCCCAGTGATGTTACAGTATTCCTCGGTAACCTACGGCATCTACCGAACGAGACAAGCTCCTCGGACCCAGGCCGCAAAATACAGGTAGCTTTATCGTCATCGACAGCTACGTCAGATCCAAAATGAGTCTGGAGGATCCTCCCATAGAGCAACGGGCGTCGGACACCGAGGAGGGCGACGAGGACCGCCTGGCACAGTTTGGATACAAACAGGAGTTGAAACGAGACTGGGGATTGGCGCACAATTTTGGTGTCTCCTTTTCCATCATTGTGAGTCCATGTATTCCGGTTCATATCTATCTTCAGCCATTGTCATCGGTCATGTTGGGAATAACTGGTCTGACCAGTGACAACCGCACATCAGAGCGTCATCACCGGCATCTCGACCCTCTTTTCGTATGGCCTCAACACAGGTGGGCCAGCCGGTAAGTGATCCCTCACCCAATGAACCATTTTCCCCGAGTTCCTGCCTGACATTGGCCCTCCCGCACACAGTCATGTCCATCGGCTGGATCGTCGTCTCCTTCTTCACCCTCCTGGTGGCCATCGCCATGGCTGAGATCGTGTCGGCCATTCCCACCAGCGGCGGGCCCTACTTCTGGGCCGCCATGCTCGCCCCTCCTCGCTGGTCGCCCTTCGCCGCGTGGCTGACAGGGTGGTACAACCTGCTCGGACAAGTCGCAGTGACAACCGGCATAACCTTCGGCCTGGCCAACCTCATCCCAACGGCCATCACAGTCAAGAACCCATCCTTCACCCCAACCCCGCGCATCGCCATCGGCATCCACGCCGCCCTCCTCTTCTCCCACGCGCTCGTCAACACCTTCGGCGTGCGCATCCTCCGCCACCTGAACAACTTCTCCATCCTCCTCCACAGCGCGGGCATCACGGCGCTGTGCATCGCCCTTCTCGCCAAGGCGCCCTCCCACCAGCCGGCGTCGTTTGTCTTTGGCACGTTCCACGACGGCACCGGCGCCCAGATCTCGGACGACGGCACCACGGCCGAAGGGTGGAGCGCCAGGGCGAGCGTCGGGTATGTCGTCGTGTGTGGCTCGCTGCTGTCGCAGTATACCCTGACGGGGTTTGACGCGTCGGCGCATCTGAGCGAGGAGACCAAGAAGGCGAGCTGGAGCGCGCCGCTTGGGGTGGTGTCGAGCGTGGGGTTCAGTGCGTTGTTTGGGTTTTTTGTGCTGATGGCGTTTTTGTTTTCGGTGCAGGATTTTCAGGGCGTGCTGGCGAGTAAATATGGGCAGCCGGTGCTGCAGATCCTGGTGGATGGGCTGGGCGAGAATGGGGGACTGGCGCTGTTCTCGGTGATTATGGGTGAGTTTTCACTGTGTGTTCGATATTCTGGATACTGACATGGAGCGTTGGATAGTCTGCGTGTGGCATTGCGGACTGTTTAGCTTGACAAGCAACAGCAGGATGATGTTTGCGTTTGCCAGGGATGGCGGGATTGTGAGCGAAAGAATCCCCTTTTACTCCTGACTTCCTTATTCCCCATTACCACTTTACCCACGCGACTGACAACCCCGCTAACACCCAACTCTCCCCAAGCACCCCTTTTTCCACAAGGTCGACGCTCGGTTCCGCTCGCCGACGCGGGCCGTGTGGCTGGCTGCCATGCTCTCCTTCTGCCTCGCACTGCCCTCGCTTGGGTCATCTGTCGCGTTTGCGGCGGCAACGTCGATCGCCACCATCGGCCTGTACATCAGCTACGGGCTGCCCATCCTCATCGGTATGATATGCCACCGGTCCTTCACCGCCATGAAGGGCCCGTTCAATCTCGGCGCGCTGTCTCGGCCCATCGCCGCCGCCGCATGTCTCTGGATCGGTTTCATTATGGTGGTATTCTGCTTGCCGACGACCAACCCTGTCACGAGTCAAACTTTCAACTACACGGCCGTGGCTGTTGGGATTCTTACCGTGTTTGCTGTTGGTTCTTGGGTGGTATGGGCTCATCGGTGGTTCACGGGGCCGTCAGCGGAGGTTTCGGAGGCCATGAGGCTTGGGGTCGACATTACGGAACCCGGTGCGCTCGAGGAGACGCAAGAAAGGGAGAAGGATGACCGCAAGATCGCATAAGCAGGCAGGCAGCGAAAGTACCCGGGATGTTGTCTTAGACATGTTGACAGGTGGGGAAGTTTCTCTTCTTCACGGCACTTGAACGGTTCAATCCTGCAAGCGTCCCGTCTGTATTATCGAGCCCTATCGCCCAACGTTCCAAATAGTCCGATATCACTCAAAAGACACATGGAAACACCCCTCCCTCGCTTCCTTCAGTTCACCTTGGCCTGGGCCAGCGACTGGATGATTTTGGCACCATCAAAGAGACCACCTCCAGCAGCCTTAGCACGGCAAAGCGACTTTCCGCGCTCAATGACGGCGTTGTTGCAAGCCAGATTGCTTTGGGCGACGCAGCTGAGTGCGCTGCCACCTGTTTTGAGGTTGAGACCATTAGCATCCCTTCTATCGATTATACGACAAGACTCTCCATGAAGGAAACTCACAGTTGTTGCCTCCCGGAACGCAGCGGCCCGTCTGGCCGTTGGCCGCCTTGCAGGTGTCCTGCTTCAGGTTGGTGTTGGCAACGCAGCAGTTGCCGCTGGGCGTCGGCCGGTTCTGGTTCTGGCGGGCCACCACGACAAAGGAATCCTGGGGGATGGCGGCGGCAAAGGCAGCGAGGCCGAGAAGAACGGTGGCGAGCGACAGCTGCATTTTGGCGGGGAGTTTTGAGAGAGCGGGAAAAGGACTCGAAATTATGTATTGGGAAGGTTTAAAAGCGGCCGGCCGGCGGTCAATGAGAAAAGAAGACTGGAAGCGAGAGTGAGAGGAGCGGATGGTGGACTCGAAGACTGGCTTGAGGTGGTGAAAACATGGACGTCTGTTGAGGGCAGAGTTGCCATCTTATATACCTAGGTAATACTTTCGTCCCAACAACTGCCGTCAGCCTTCGGACATCAGACGTTCTCGAACAACTGTTGAGACATCGCCAGCGTTCGTGGTGGCACGCACCTTGCCAAAAATGGGTGCTGCAAGGATGTGTTTGTGGTATCAGGGGTTGTCTCGGGTTCTGAGACGGACCAGAAAAATCGCCGACACCATCTTGGTGGTGGTGGGCTGTGTTGGAGGCTGAAAATGCGCAAACAAGCGCCCCCCTGTTTCGCATCATCCCGCCTTTGCATCTCGGTCAACTCCGCACAAGTTCGATGTAACGTTGGGTACCTTACCTCCTTAGGTTCCAAGCTATGCCATACGCTGCGCCATAACCTCAGACTCGGTTATTGTCAGAAAGTCAGAGCAAACGCTGGAAGCGGCGGCAAAAAGCAGGAAGCCCCATTTTCTGCCTGTTCTCATAATCCTGGATTTTTGTCTATCTGCACGTATCGATTTGTGACACTGGTGGGGATAGGGGCGAAGTCCAAAGGTTCACCCGATCTTCTCCTGACATTTCATGTGTTCACCCACTTCGTCCCTGAGACGCCTTTGGGATTGGAGCGAAGAAGGGCTGGATTCTCTGATCACCCTGATTTTACCCGTTGCATCAAACGCCGGGTCGCACCCAAGGCATGATTTCCCCAACAGAATGTTCCGGGTTTTAGGGGTTCACCGTGCATGAATCTACCCCAGATTTCTGACGGGAATTAGGAGATCGGGGTATCATTCCGAATCGGCCTGTCATCTGGTTGACAACTTGGCTCGGTGTGGTCCTTTGACGAGGCATCGACTGTATGCTGTTTCTCTTGCTTCTCATTTAACTACCTTTTTCTTTCTCTTCTCTTTCTTTTAATAATTTTTTTGACTTACTCTGGTAGGATGGTGTTTGTTAAATTAAGATATTATATCGGCTAATATGCTTAGTTCGAAGATGAAGATGATTGGGAGACAGTAATATGTAGTAGATTTAATTAACGATCACTTAGACCAAGTATCCTTCCACAACATACATGGGAAGCTTCAAGGCCATTTCCCACCGCTATTGACTTGAGTTGACGTGCAGCTACCCTACATACCCATCCATGTAGGTTCTAATGTTCCGCCATAGAGACATGGACTACATACACTGGCCGGCCGGGCCCGCGGGTTAGAATCTGAGGGGGCCTGTGGCGTTTAGTTGAGCACCTCCGCCTCATGGCCAACCAGATTTTATGCGTTTCACATGAACCGAAAGGGGGCATGGCGTTCGTGGAGCATCCGTGAACATGGCAACGCCGATGGCAGCTCTGCAGCCTGAATACGGGATGTTTGCCTGCGCTAAGCGGCGTGGGAAGGAGAGAGGAGCAGTCGGGCCAGCCATTCAGGGGTTCCGGAGTGTAAGGTTAGGAGGAAGTCCCTGGGCCTCGTAGGGAGGCATCTCTGTGGTCATGTTTTGTCTTTTGGCGGGGGAGCTCACTTCTCCAACACGCTGTGCCTCGTGATGAGAATAAGACCGGAGGTTCCCGGGCAAACGACGAGGATGACCTTGCCCCTCAAGTACTACCTAATGATGACAGGAAAAAACCTCAGCGCGCCTACCCTTACCCCCGCTATTGCCGCTCCCGCACCGCGCGAAGAAGATCCCGAAAGGCCCGAGTATCGCCCACTTCGGTCTCCTTGGCCCGATTAAGGGACTTTTGCCGCCCATATCTCTCGGAATGCGTCGCATCCCTAGGAAGGACAGCAGGATCATTGTTGCCAAACGTCATCTCGCCGCCACGGCCGTCGTCCACCTCGATCCACGGACTCGGGCAGAGCCCCGACTCAAAAACAATATACCGGGCGTCTGACAGACTCGCTCCCATGTCCTCTCGGCGGTCGAAGGTGTTGTAGTACCTGTGGTGCACCGAGCAGAACTCGCGAAGGTTGGGCAGGCCCTCGCGGACGCGGTCGTACACCGTCTCCCACGTGCCCGAGAAGCCAAAGATGTGGTTGCCATGAAGGCCGAATGAGCCCTCGGGGTATTCGTGCCAGTCGTGGGTGGGTACATGTACGCTCCACTCATTCCATTGGAAGTCAAGGACGCGCAGGTAGGAGGCAATGAAGCACCTGTCCAAGCGGAGCGTCTCGAGGGACTTCTGGGCCAGGACCCAGTCGAACTGGTCGTGGTGGCCGATGACGTACTCGCCCAAGGTCAGGGTCTTGAGGTTGGGAAAGAGCAGACCCTTGCCGTCGAAGTGAGCTGGAATGACACCCCAGCACTCCCTGAAGGTCAGGGTCAGGGATCTCAGCTGATGGGCGAGAGGAGGGAGGAGTTCCTTTTGAAGGTACGGCTCGAACGTCCGGCGCTCGATGCGGTCGAGGTCGTGGTCGGGCCCGTGCTCTCTGTACTCATGGGCGATCAGGAGATGGAGCTCGGTGATATCCTTCATGACGTCCTTGTACAGGTCGGACGAGGTGAACTCTGGTATCGGGAGGTTTTGCAGGTTCTTGAATGTCAGGGAGCGAATCGCGCTGGTGCCAACATCGGCGGCTCGTTTCCGAATAGCTCCAAACACAGCCTTGAGCGTCCGCAGCCGATGAGCACTCGTCTCCATGTCCTCGTCTTCTTCCCACCACTCCAAATTCCTTGCACCTATGCATTTTTCGGCGAAATGGATCTGCAGAGACTTGAGGTGGGGTAGTCTGGCGATTCGGTCGACAGCGACGCCAAAACGCCCCGCATCGTCGTTGTCGTTGTCGCCGTCTGTTACCGAATCCTCCACATCGCTCGTCTCGTCACACGGGTCCTCCTCATCGGGATGGCTGATAATGACAATGTCCTGGGCGACCTGTTGAATTGTTTCGCTGTTGACCATGTCCTTCCAGGACCGCTCTCCGGATTCCGGCACGGGATCCAAGACCACGGTCCGGAACAGGTGTGCGGTGGCGAGCTGGTTCCATTGACGGCAAACAAGGCGGGCGTTGCGAAGGGATCCGTAGTTGACGGGTGATTCGGGCTCGTCTTCGTACTGGTACTCAAAGAGCTGACCCAAGATGAGACTCAGAACCTCTGGTGGGATGTTTCGGATGCTCATTGTGGAAGGATTGATTATTTGAGAGCAACAAGGGGTCAATTGGATGGGTTTGGATGGCGCTAATAATCAGGCACTAATGAGGTGAATCCGGCATGTTTTATACTTCCAGTTGTCGCTCCCTCTTCACGATCCCCTTTTGCGGGGCCGCACAACCACTCGCTGCAGCTTTCCGTGTTCCCGAGGCACTAATGACAGGCAGCCGTGGTAGCCTGGCGCGGTGTGGTGGGGCGTGTGCACAACCGCCCGAAGTGGTCGAATCCACTAATCCGTACTTCGAAAGAAATCTTCAAAAGCGATCACATCATTACCTTCCCAGGCCCTCTCGCCCGAAGAAAAAAAAAAAAAAAACATGGCGCTCAAACATGGCTAGTTAGAGGTAGGTAGTGTCGAATGAGGACCAGAAATCGCGTTAGCATTTGAGGGTTCCGTTCAAGGCCCCCATTCCCCCATGTTGCGACCAGCGAGGTCGCAGAGGTTCTTAAAGAAGACTACCATGTCTTTCTTTCGCTTGGCTGTCCTCGCACTCATCCAGCGCGTCAAGGACAGAATGATCTGCGAGGGATCACGCTTCGCTTTCGACTTTACCTCCTCCAAAAGAAACTTCATCGGCGTTGACTTCCCGGTGCCGGGGTACCCTTTATCCAGAGAAGCCGGCGTGGTCTCGCTGTTTTGCAGGGCCGCAACAGGCCGTGTACACCGGCTTGGTGAGGAACCAACGGCAAGTTCTCCCTTGGGCGGCCGTTAGACTTGTTAGGGGCTCGTTGATTTTGGTGAAGAAGAGCTGCTGCTCGATACTGCCGCGTTTGACTTCTTGTCGATGAGTCCCAGTCCTGCGCCGCCCCAGCCGGGAGTTTTGTGACATGGAATCTGAGAAAGTCCTTGGAGCGGGTGTTCGTTGATAGTTGGCCCCTGACTGACAAATTGGCCGTCTGACGTACGAGATCCCTCCTGAGACCTCTCCGCAAATGTCCCAAAAATGTGTGTCAAGGCTGCCGCCACCTTGAAATATTCCGGGCCTGGGAGACCGGAGAAGCGGCACATGTCCGTATAATTGGTGGAGATGAACTAGCTCGTCTCGAGCGACGAGTTGTTGAGACAAGAAGATCTGTCCTCCGCAACCTTGGTTCCGAAAGGGGCTCTTGTTATCTGCTAGATTTGAGCGGTGCGGCTGCAGTTCGTGCACATAGTTGGAGCTCGCCGATGAGGAGGGTGAAGAGAAAGGTTATTGCTCACTTGACAGTTGACACCGTATTCCTCCTCGAATGAGTACATCGGCCAGGTTCCCCCTGGTATATGTTAGGAAATTCGTCACTTGGTCCTGCCACCTGCTCGGAACCCGCATGAGTGCGCTGACGATCCGCTTGTTGCTTTGGTCACCGAGGGCCTGTGCTGAGACGGAAAGGATATGATGGAGGGAGTTCCGGGGATCTGCTCCCCAGTGTGGTGTGCCAAAGAACATGGAGGAGAGCGCTTCGACAATGCTATGCAAATGAGGCTTTGTTGACTTGCACCGTCCGGATCTCGGAAGTGCTTCTTGACGACAATGCCGTGGGGACTGTGAGCAACAACAAAGAGGAGAGGTTGTTGGTCTCTCGCCTGGTTCCCGCCGTAGAGCCTCGAGACAGCAAAGCAGACCCCAAGTTTGGTCGCAGACGGTCCTTTTAGTGACCGGACCCGTAACCCAGTGCCGGACTTTGGTGTCGTATCTGTACGTCAGGATCCGGGAGTTGGGGATTATTTGGCAAGCGAGACTGCACGCCAGTACATCTTGTTTGGAGTCTGCCCATCGGGTTCGATATTGCCGTTGCCCAATGTATCACCCGCTGTTGACGCTCGGCTGTATCGGGGAGTCGTCGACATATCCGAGCAGTGGGCTGATGGGCTTCGGGTGAAGTTCTGTAGCCTTGGGATCTTGGAGCATGGGGGGCGTCAGTGACATCGTCATCTTGACCGGGCATCTTCCCTCGACCCCTCGAGTGCGATTTGATGGGCAACGTTGAGGTGTCCTTGGGATGGCCCGTAAACCCATGAACAAAGACGACATACACTGCGGAAGGTTCATTGCCATACACCTTGCACCATATGACGGCGCATTGCATTCTGCACCAAGACGTACTAGACCGCCGGGTGTGACGCTTCGTAGAGCACCGTACAACTCCTTCTCGTTGACCCCGACTGGGAAGATAGAGTTGGCTGACTGTTTCCTGTGTTGGCCAATGGTTGGCTGGGGTCAGCCATTCAATGCTTCCATATATTCCCATTACTGTACCCATCTATGTAATTTCACATGTTCCGCTATGGAGACATGTGCCTTGGTCAGCTTCCCGGATCATTCCATTGACGGGCTTTGCCATGCGTCACTGTACATCTGTACTGTTGACATGATGGCGGTGGCTGTTGTAATACGAAGTAAGAGGGCACTGATCTCGGAGATAACTGTGCCAACCCCTGCTCGCCTTGTTGGGCAGCTGGGCAACACAACGAGCGTTGTGGCGGCGCCACCATCGAGTACGGCGCTGCGCCGCAGCCCGGATGCACGGCGCGGTGGTCAGGGGGTTGGTGTCACCCGATGTAGCTTCGCAAGATTTCGTACCCCTGTCTTGTCTCACGTTGTGTTTTTCTGGTGCTTTTTCCCTGATCTGGTTGCTGGCTGCACACGAGGCAGGATTGGATTTTTTCCCGAATAGGGAAATGGACTGGGAACTGAACTGGTCTGAGCTGGTGAAGACTCGGCACCGAGCTAAGGCGAGACACGCTCCACTGTCAACCTCCACATGGCGCCCCCCCTAACGCTTTCTCCGCTCGACTGCCGACAGGCACGGGAGCTAATTAGCGGGCTTCTTCCCTCTTTCCCCCCCTCCTTGCCTACAATGCACTTGTATTTCACCCGGAGAACTCCTGTCCCGTCGTCTGGACTTGTTGGCTTCAACGTTGCTGGAAACAATGCCCGATATTCCCGCTCAGTTATTGCCCTCAGCCGCAGCTCATGGCTGCCTGGGTAGGACCAATTTGGCTCGATATTGCTTATCAAGCTGGGAGGTTTCGTTCTTGGTCCGGCCCTCTCTGTCCCTGCGTGTCCCCTGGCGGTTGCTGTTGGTCCCTGTTGGTCCCAAATTTCGATCCGCCCTCAACTCCCACGGTTCAGGCTAGTTCCTGCAGCGCTTGGCACACTGCAACCCTCCCCCCAGCCCCAGGCCAGCGAATCGGGTTGCCGCTCGGCCAAGAAAAGCACCGAACCCCCCAGCTGGGGTGACCACCAGGGCGGGTCGTTGGACGCAGGGGCCGTGTGTCTGTCAGTCAGTCACTCGGTTCGTTCTTTTGGATTCCCGGTAAATGGCGTGGCCAGGCCGCACAATGCACACAATCGAGTGGTGGACAGTTGGGTCCTGGGTCCTGGAGGATGACCAGGGCGGGTGGGCGGTCACTGCCTGGGCGGAGCGTGGTGGATGCTTCTCAGGGATGGTAACGTTGGATTTTGCGGTGCCCCGTGTCGTTGTGGGGGTCTCTCTTGACCCAGGACCGAGGGCACGCTCTTTTAACTCTTGTCGATCCCTCCCTTCCCTTTCCTGAAGGGGATACTGTGTTACGCTTTGGTCAAGCCCCCAGCAGTTCTCGACCAGTCCACGATGCGACCGGAATAAGGCGCATCGCAGTCACTCGTTTTTTTGAATCAGCGCGCATCCGTTTCAAGATGCATCGTCTCTCACTTCAGTCGCTCCTTGCCATATCGGCCCTCGTCTCGAGCGTCACGGCCAATGTCGACGTCGACTACCACGGCAGCAGCTCCTTGAGCGTGACCGCGCCGGCCAACGACGTCGTCACGGTTGTGGTCAGGAAGACCATCACGACATGCCCGACGCCGATCTCGCCTCCGCCGTGTGAGGTAGAGACTGGGTCGACATCGTCGACGTCCAAGACGGGCAGCCACTCCGAGTCCGAGAGTGCCGGCCCCTCCGGTGTTAGCTCTGCCTCCGGCATTGCCTCCACGGGCACTGCTTCTGGCTCTGTGTCTACCGGTACCACTTCCGGCACTTCTTCCGGCACTGTTTCCTCCGGTTCCTCCAGCAGCACTTCTTCCAGCAGCACTTCTTCCAGCAGCACCTCTTCCAGCAGCACGTCCTCGTCCTCCACCAGCTCCTCCTCCACCACCAGCTCCACCACCAGCACCAGCTCCCCAGCCTGCACCGACTTCTGGCTCGAGAAGGTTAAGCACCAGGGAGCAGCGCCCTTTGCCGCTTCGGGCTACAAGGTCTTCCGCAGCGTCAAGGACTACGGGGCCAAGGGCGATGGCGTGACCGACGACACGGCGGCCATCAAGAAGGCCATCAGCGACGGCAATCGCTGCGGTCCGGGCTGCGAGGGCAGCACCAAGACGCCGGCGCTGGTCTACTTCCCGCCGGGCACCTACCTGGTGTCCAGCCCCATCGTTGACTTTTACAACACGCAGCTGATGGGCAACCCCAGCTGCCCGCCCGTGCTCAAGGCGTCGTCCAAGTTCAGCGGCGGCTGGGTGCTGGAGTCGAACCCGTACGCGGGGCAGTTTCTGACCTGGGGAGCCACCAACGTGTTCTGGCGCCAGGTGGCCAACTTTGTCATCGACCTCACCAGCGTGCCGGCCAACACCGCCATCGCGGGCATCCACTGGCCGAGCTCGCAGGCGACCTCGCTGTCCAACATCGTCTTCAAGGCGTCCCAGGCGGCGGGCAACAAGCACCAGGGCCTGTTCATCGAGGAGGGCTCGGGCGGCTACGTCGGCGACCTCACCTTCATCGGCGGCGCCCAGGCACTGTCGATCGGCAGCCAGCAGTTCACCATGCGCAACATCAAGATCCGCAACGCCCAGACGGCCATCCAGCAGCTCTGGTCGTGGGGCTGGACGTACAAGGGCGTGAGCATCGAAAACTGCGCCGTCGGCTTCGACTTCACGGGCGCCGCCGCCGACGGGACCCTCAACGTCGGCTCCATCACCATCCTCGACAGCAACATCAGCAACACGCCCGTCGGCATCACATACGGCAGCGCCACCGCGAGCGGTCCTGACGTCGCCAACAACTTCATCTTTGAGAACCTGCACCTCGACAACGTGCCCGTCGCAATCCGCAACCCCTCGGGCACCGTGCTGGCCGGCTCGTCCGGCAAGACCGTCATCGCTGCCTGGGGCCGCGGCCACAAGTACACCCCGTCTTCTTCCGCCCCGGCTACCTTCGAGGGCCCCATCACGCCCGCAACTCGCCCGGCCTCGCTCCTCACCGGCGACGCCTTCTACGAGCGGTCCAAGCCGCAGTACGAGGCTGTCCCCGCGTCCCAGTTCCTCAGTGCGCGGGCGTCGGGCGCCAAGGGCGACGGCAAGACCGACGACACGGACGCGCTCAACGCCCTCTTCTCGGAGGCATCCATGTCCAACAAGATCGTCTTCCTCGATGCAGGCATGTACGTCGTCACCAAGACCATCCGCATCCCGGCCGGCTCGCGCATCATCGGCGAGGCCTTCCCCGTGATCCTGTCGTCGGGCGCCTTCTTCGCCTCGGCCTCGTCGCCGCAGCCCGTCGTGCAGGTTGGCACGCCCGGTGAGCTTGGCCGCGTCGAGTGGTCCAACACGATCCTCTCCACCCGCGGCGCCCAGCCCGGCGCCATCCTCCTGCAGTACAACCTCAACTCCCCGAGCGCGAACCCCTCGGGACTGTGGGACGTGCACGTCCGCATCGGCGGCTTCGCCGGCTCCGACCTGCAGCTCGCGCAGTGCGCCAAGACACCCAACACAACCATCACCTCGGCCAACCTCGTCAAGGACTGCGTCGCGGCCTTCCTCAGCGTGCACATCACCTCGTTCGCGTCGGGCGTGTATCTGGAGAACAACTGGATCTGGGTCGCCGACCACGACGTCGAGGACGGTGCCAACAACGAGCAGATCACCGTCTACGCCGGCCGCGGCCTGCTGATCGAGGGCTCGCCCGGTCCCATCTGGCTGGTCGGCACCAGCGTCGAGCACCATCAGCTGTACGAGTACCAGTTCGTCGACACGACCGACGTCTTCGCGGGCCAGATCCAGACCGAGACGGCCTACTACCAGCCGAACCCGGACGCGCGCCTGCCGTTTGCCGTCGACGCCAAGTACCACGACCCCGTGCTGGCTGAGGGTGAGTCCGGCTGGGGTCTGAGGGTTGTGGACTCCACGGGCGTGTTGGTGTATGGTGCCGGGCTGTACAGCTTCTTCACCAACAATGATGTGACCTGTGCCCAGATCGGGGAGGGCGCGAGGTGCCAGAAGAGGATCTTCAGCGTCGAGGGCCGCAGCGAGGTGACGGTGTACAACCTGAACACGGTCGGCACCAAGAAGCTGGTGACGGTCGACGGGAAGGACGTGGCCAACTATGAGGATAATCTTGATGGGTTTGTGCACTCGATTGCGCTGTTTGAGACCGGGGGGAAGTAAGTGAGGTGCTCGGACAGTTTGTTTTCTCAGGCGTGGCGAGTAAAAGGGGGTTGGGTTTTTGTTGTGTGTGTCCCCTCCCCCGAAGACGATATGAGAGATGACGGGAAAATGTCTCGAGAAAGAGAGGGCTGGGGTTTGTCTTCCAGTCCGTATTAATAGTACTTGAACTTCTTTTCTTTGTAGATTACTTCGTCCAGGGTAGCTCCGGCATCCCAGCAGGTCGTGGACCTGAGGGTGCAGTCGGATCAGGTTGAATGTTAGGTTAATATTGGTTCAACGGCCAACCCCTGAGTTTTCTCGCCTTCAAGTGCAAGCTCCAAGTGCAAGTGCTGGAAGCCAAGCCTCCATCATCCCTCCTTGCCCAATGAAACGGGCGTGGGTCCAGCCTGGATGTCTCTAGATTAGATAAACCTTCTCCTTTGGTCGTTTTGACAACTTCAGCCACGGAGAATCGCCTCCCAGCACGTGCTGTTGTTTGTGAGAGTGCAGCGCCAGCCCAACGCGCGCGTACACTCCCTCTTCGACACCCTTCAGAATCAAGCACGTTGTTTCCGTCTCTTTCAAGGCAGACCCGGCATCTGGCCAGTACCCCGTGACGCGGTTGATCACGAGGAAGCTCCACCCTGTGTCCCAGGGCTCGTCGAGATCCAGCCAGACCTTGAGTGGTTCTCCCGGGGCTTCTTTCGGGCGGATGAGGGTGCCGTTGATCCCCAGACGCGGAAAGGGCGGTGCCGATGCAGCCACGCTGTTTTTGACACCAGACTCCCAGGTAATGTCGGTGGGCGTGATCGTGGAGCCCTCCATGCCCTGAAACGTCACTCTTGTGTTGAGGGACGCCCACGACCAGGTCGGCGCCAGCGGCAGCCGTTCGCGCTGCCGTCCTGGTGGAATCAAGGCCTCCCAAGCCAGCATCCGTGGAAGCAACCTCCTCCACAATCCAAACATGTACTCGTCTGCCCAGGCCCCCTGCAATTCTCCCGCAATACCGGCGAGGGCGGGAAGCCGGTCTCGAAAGTCTGACAGTTCTCGACGCGAGAAGTCGTGCACAATGTGCTGCCAGAGATTTACGCGCTCCAGCGGCAGGGATATTCGCAAATCGCGTTGACCCCACCTGGTGAGCTGGTCGCGCATCGTCTCCCCGCCGAAGATGGCGGGGGGCAGACGAAACGAGTGCCCCCAGTCTCCGAAGGCCCGTCCGCGGCCCAAGGGCCCGTCCCCTGTAGCGCCCTGGTCGACTTGGCACGCGCGCTCGATGTTGAATACTGAGAAGATCAGCAGTCGAGGGGAAAGGAGATATTCCTGTAAACACCAACCGCGCGAGTCCAAGGGGTGGTCCTGCGTAAGCCGCCCCTGGCCGAGATAGTAGAAGTGGTTGAGCGTCAGGCGTACGATTCCGATCTCGTCGTTTGGGAGGCGTACGCGCACCGCTGCTGACCGAGGCGTCGACCGCGGCGCCCGCAGAAAGCCCGCGCTCGCCGCTGGCGCGGTGGCCGCAGCGATCGTGATGGTGGCATTCTTGTAGATGACGCCCATCCGCATGACTTCAAGAGCCTTGTCCTCGTCGCTGTCCTGGATGATGCACAGCGCGTCAACCCAGAGGTAGCGCAGCCCAAGACGACGGGTCACCTCGACGGCGTCTGCCACAGTCAGGGACAGTCGGTCGATCGGGATGCGGGTCTGCATCTCCTCGACTGTGCTGGCAAGTGTCTTGAACTGATCCCCGCCCCAGCAGTAGCTGAGGCAGGCATACTCGCCGCGTTCGGGCATATCGGCGACGTGGAGCCTGAGTGTTTGCGCATCACTGGTGCCCACGTCGATGACGCGAGTCGGGAGAGGAGCGAGCCCGGTACGGTCGGTGACTTGGCATTGCTTGTGTGAGCGGTGGCAGGTCTGAATCCATTTTTTGGCCGCGTCGAAGACCAGATCACTCGTCGGGTCGAATGGCGGCTGCAGCACGTCGACAAACTCGACAGCAGGGTCTCCTGAGGAGGGGAGACCAGCCAGTCAGTTCTGGGGAGCTCGCTCGGCTGGCTGTCAAGGGGTGCTGCATCAGGTGTGTGCTAATCATGCAGTCAGTAGTCACTTACCGGGCAGAGCGAAACCAATGATTGTTCCGCACGTGATGGGCAGCTGTTTGTCTGCCCCAGCACCGAGCTCGACCCTGAGAAAGATGCACAATTCGCAGGTGGTTGGCTCGGGGTGTTCGTAATATAGTTGCGGATGCTGGTAGCCGTAGCCCTTGGCGAGTATCTTTCCCCTATAGAATCCGCGCCTCGAATACGCATTGGTGAACTTCCTGCCCTTCCTCGTCTCCGTGAACATCTGCATGCAGGGGTCACAGAAGCGCTGCGTGTTGCTGGCGATGTCGGTCACGTCCAGGATCCTGTCAGACATGATGAAAATTGCGATCCACCGGGCGAGAAAGCGCGCCTTGAAGACCGAGTGGAGTCGGAGACTCGGAGGGTTGCGTGTAACGAAGCCGGTTGAGGTGATACCGATTTATCTTTCGGACGGCATGGGACGACATTGGAGCTGTGGCTGGCCTCTTGGCCTCGACGGGGTGTCAGAAACCCCCTCATGCAACCTTATGCAGGGGTCCTGCGTGCGCCAGGCGGCAAGAGAGACGGCCTGAACCTTTGGCACGCCCTAGACAGCGTGCGCTACTGCAATAGCCACAAACTTCAAGGACACACATCCAGCCATAGGCATTTTTGGATCCTGTGTCTTATTAAGGTATATATCAAGTGGCGCCGACTTTAACCCCCCTGCTCTCTCAATTTCCCCAGCACCACGCGGTTCATGGCTAGCAGTCGAGTGGTCAAATCCTCCTGCCACTCGGCCAGATGCTCATGCGCAGAGAACAGGCTGTCAGTGGACATGGCGCCGTAGCGCTTCTCCCACACCATGACTTTCTCCTCATGGGAGAGGCCGTTTGGCCGCGTCATGTAATTGTTTGCCGCCCCCTGGGCCGCTGGGCTGACGCTGACCGCTGCGGGTGCTTGCGACGCGGCGAGAGCGGCGGCGTAGACTGGATGGAGCGGTGCTGATGCTGGTTCCGAGAGGTTTGGGTCTTGGCCCTGTCGCCTGGGTTCCTGCCTCGGATCGAATGACGGCGGCCCCGTCATCGGTCTCCTCCTTGTAGGGGCCGGCTGGGCGGACGTGTGTCGAAAGCTGCACAACGACCCTTGGCGGCCGTACCAGCAGTTGGCACAGGCGCCAGCCGTGATGTCGAGGACAACGGGGTCCCGCGCTACAACACAGGCGTCGCGGTAGATGCCGAGGCCCTTGGAGCACCGGTCGCAAATCTGGTCGTCGGGCACCATGTCGCCTGTTGCATGCATCAAGTACGACGGGATGTTCTGCGGTTTCTGGACTTTGAAGTGGGCATCCACGTCGGGAACCCTCCTGGCGGGCTGCCAGCCAAGGTATTCGAGGAGAGAACCCGGACGGACGGACCGGATGGGATATTGCGGGAGCATCCTCATGAACAAGGCGAGCGCGGCTGGTAGGACATGTAACGTGAGAAAAGAGGCTCGGCCAGGAGGATGTGAGATAATTTGATGGCAGCAGAGGACTTACTGTTGGTGTTTGGGTCGGGAGGGGCAGCTTGTGGGCCTGGCTGCGAGTTGTTCACGTTGTCGGAATGAGCAGCGAATTTCTGCTTTACATGGCCCGCGAAATGCGTATTCCCGCTGCCGTTTTCGCTGTCGCTGTTGATAGCGCTGCCGCCATTGTTGCTGGCATCAGCCTCTGTCCTGCGCATCTTGGTGACGCGCACCTCGCCGCCGTCGCGGTCAGGGCCCCCAGCGTCGTCACGGCCATTGCCACTCTCCGACTCAGCTTTGCGTTTTGGCCCGTTTGGTTGCCCCAAGACATACTGCGCCGTCCTCATACTTGACTCGGACTGTTCTTCAGGCTCCGCCTCCCCAATATCCTCGTCCGCGTCCTCGTCTTCGATCTCATCATCAACATCATCATCAACATCAACGCCATGTTGCTCGCGCGTGTCCAATTCGAATTCGAGGTCAAGCTGCATCCCATTATTATTATTATTATTTTCATCCGACTCGTGGCCGGACGAGTCGTCGGACTGTTCGGCTTCGGATTCGAAGTCCGACTCCGATGGTAGAGGGGGCGGCATACTGGTGACCCGATGAGCTGTGAAATGGCGACTGGGTTTGTTGTGTGAGCGCGCGAGATAGTTTTATCAAACTTTCGAGCTGGCGTGTCAGAGTTGTAAGGTACGGTAACGTTAATCTCTATGTGTAACTTTCGCCTGATAACTCGGGAACCAACGGATATTTTCTGGTGAATTGCTGTTGTTGCCCCACTAAATTACAGATCAACGTTGGCGGTATTCCCCGATCCAATGAAGAGTGTTCCCTTTTTCTCTCAAAATGTTTTCACTCCCTCCGATGTTGAACTTGTCAAGTAACGACGGTGCCAGGCCAAAGCGGTCCAAGTTGAGTGGACAGTCCTACTACTTAAACCTTGACCAGATGATCTGATTCCCGACGATGCCGAACGTCGACGTGCTCCTGTTCAACATCTCGTGCTTCATCGCCGGCCTGTTTCTACTCGAGTATGGCGCCGACAAGTTCGTCGACCACACAGCAATTGTCGCCAAGCGGCTCGGGGTATCGCCAACACTCATTGGCCTGGTGACTTGCGGTGCCGAATGGGAGGAGGTAGGTGCAATGACTGACCCAACCCGCCCAAGCCCAAGCCGCTGGTGCCAGGCCACGCTCCAAAGGGCGCACATGAGACATGACGTCGCTGACTATTATCCCAGCTTGTCGTCGTCGCTGTCGCCCTGACCCAGAAACAGTCGAATCTCGCCCTCGGCAATGTCATTGGTTCATCAATAGCCAATATCTTGTCGTCGTTCTCTCTGGGGCTGCTGTTCGCCAACAAGGTCGAATTTGATCTCAGCTCCAAGATCTACACCACGTTCCTCCTGGCCGCCACCTCGTTGTTTCTGGCTCTCCTCGCAACCATCAAGGCAATCCCCACATGGATCACCGGCTCGCTCTTGGTCGTTATCTTTGTCGCCTACGTCGGCTCGGTGACATCCCTCATCTACCGGGGCACCCTCACCGCCCCAGAGAGCGACTCGGACAGCGACAGCGACAGTGACAGCGACAGCGACAGCGACAGCGAGGACCAAAGCGACAGCGCGACCTCCCCTCCCCACCGCGCCCACCACGCCCACCCCTCCCGACGCGCCGAAGCCGACCCAGAGCAACACCACCCCGACGATCACCAACCCCTCCTCCCCAACAGGCCCCAGCACAACAGACGCCCCAGGACCCGCCACCCCAAACCCCTCCACACCCACATCCTCCACCTCGCCATCGGCGTCTCCGCCCTGCTCCTCTCCAGCTACATCCTCGCCCACAGCGCCTCGACCATCGGCCGCGAGCTGTCCCTCTCCGACACCGTTGTCGGCACCACAATCCTCTCGCTGGCCACCACCCTCCCGGAGAAGTTTGTCGCTGTCCTGGGCGGCCTGCGCCATCAGCCAGGTATTTTGGTCGCTAACACCGTCGGGTCCAACATCTTTCTTGTGACGCTGTGCGGGGGCGTGTTGTTTTTGGGTGGGGATTGGGCACAGATTGCTGAGGGGTTTACGTTGTTTGAGGTGGGGGTTGTTTGGGTGGCTGCGGTGCTGATTTGGGGGGTGGTGTTGGTTGGCGGGAGGAGGTGGATGGGCGTGTTGATGCTGGCGGGGTATTTGGGGTTTTTGGTCGTGGAGGTTGGGATGGGGAGGGGGGTTGATGGGGATTGAGGATTTGGTTCTGGTATCTACCTATGGGCTTTTACTGTGGTTGGAGGCTGTTTTGATATTGACAATATTGATAGATGGAAGGTAATTCGGTAGTCTGTCTTCCGCCGACTAAAGATGCGTGGTGTAATCAACGCTGCTTCCTTGGGCGCATTCTACCGTGACTGGCCGTTGTCCACCGAGCCGGTGATCAATACTTCTAGCGATCCCTCAGTGGGCTCAAGGTCTGAGTGGCACGCGCTTTGTCTAGGCTTGGGGACTTTATTTGTCTGAGTTCGAGCCCAGGACAAAAATATGATTCGTGGTGCGTTTCAGCTGCCAGTTCGCCAAGTCGTGAGGTATGAATAGGGTTAAAGTGTCAGAAGCTAAGTCTTAACCAGGGAGACAAGTCCATCGGGTATTCTTGCCATGGAGCAATAAGGTGTGAGCGCACCATTTCGAGACGCTTTGCATGGCAGATATTCCATACAACCTCCGCCCTGACAAACAGATTTGAAACGAAAGATCGTTGGGCTGCTGTGAGTCTGTTTTTTCTATTCCTGGGTGGTGAAACAATGTGTCTTCCATCGGCAAGTCCCGACAACGGTCAACAACCGTGCGCGGCTACTGAGCCCATCCAAATCTCAAATAGCGCCAGGGGCACTGTCCTCACCAGTGCGACGTTCCAGCTTGGAAGCCAAGCTTCTAGGAGCAATAGAATAGAAACAACTCCGAGCGTCAGTCCCCTCAATGGTATTTAACTATGGAGTACCCTCGCCGCCTTTGCTGATATTGGGAGCAGCATCATCGTCCAACTCAACCGAACTCATCATCTACATCATCACAAGTGACAAATAATTACCATCTCCGCCACAATGTACACCACCACAGCCATGACCTTCTTCTTGGCCGTCATCGTCTCCCTCGCCCACGCCGAGGAGCTCAACGCCAAAAACGTCCCCAATGCATGCAAGGCCATATGTGGGCCGATAGTCACCCTGACCGGTATCTGCGACGTCGACCCGGAGACCGAAACAAGGCGCCGCGGCCTCCGGCATCGAGCCGACGATGACGGTGACGACGCTGGCAAAGACGAGTCGGACGAAGTCGTCGAGTCGCAGTGCATCTGCAGCAACACGAGCTTCAACGTCCGCAACGTTGCGGCCTTGTGTGCGGCGTGCATCTCGCAGAACGGCAAGACGACAGATGGTAAGCGCAACTTGGTGGTTGACTCCCTCTATTAACGAGGGAGAAGGGAAGGGAATCAGCTGACGAAAATTTAAAGATATGGACAAGATTATGTCGCAATGCAGCTTCGCCTCGACGACCTTCACACCTGGGGCCACGACTGCCGTGGCAGGCATCACCGTCAAGGCGACCAAGCCCGCCTTCACCCCCTCGGGTTCGAGCACACCAACGGGCAGCAGCAATAGTGGCAGCGGAGCCGGCGGTGGTACTCCCAAGGCCAGCGGCACAGGAACCTCGGCAGGCGTCATGTCGTTCGATCTGAAAACGATGCGTCTTGGGCTGGCGGCGGCAGCAGTCGGGGCTGCCTCTTTTCTGTTTTTCTAAGAGGCCAGGGTCACGCCACTGGATGGGCGTTTTTTGTGCGGGACAGTACCAGGTAGAGCATATTTATAGGAATCAAATGTGAACATACATGTCCTTGTGATGGCTTCAACTGGAGTTTTGTTCCGAGAACAATTTGCGGCGCTAATACTCAGACCCCTTGCACCACCGAAGCATCCAGCCATTTTCAGTTTCCCTCCCTTTTACCTACCCGTGATCCGGCAATCACTCCGGCAAACGTGCAAGACTAAAGATATAGGCGACTTTGTGTGACTGGCTAGGGAGGCGCATGTCTTGGTCAGAGGCTCAGCCTCGGCGGACCGCAATCATCAGCTGCAAGATGGTTAGCAACAGGGTAGTATGGGGAGCTCGAGCTGTTCCTCCTCCCTTTGGAAAAAAACCCGGTCGGGGGGCCAAAAAAAAGCTTACACTGTCCCTGCGGTTCAAGAGCTCAGCCGAAGTCTTCTCAATCCTTTGGACAAGCTTCCCGTGCAGTTTGTCCGCGTGGTCCAGTAGTGGAGACCAGTTGCTCAGCAGCGCCGACTGCGTGGGCCAGTCAAAGCGCTCCCTTAAATCGCAATCCGAACCTCCTGGGTATGTCCTCTCCCATACAGCCCTCATCTGTTGCAGGGAGCTTGGCAGGACGTCGATGTGCTTGCGGAAGACCTTGAGGAGGTGGGCCGTGACGAAGTATTCCTTGGCCAGCCTGCCAAGAGGGTCAAACATGAGATCGTAGAGCTTAGCTGGGTTACTGTCATCAATGTCCTCGACCTGGTGGCAACATATTGTCAATTATTAGCAGCCTGGAGGGAGAAGTGGTGCTGGAGAGACGGGGCAGAGGACTACCTGAGCTTCGTGGAGGCTGTCGATATAATCGAGGCAGCCGTTCCACCTCCCATCCACTCCTCCACGCCGTCCCAGAGGAGCATTTGGAAAGCCGTTATGCCATGGCACCCTTTGAGAGGTTCTCCCATGCATGAAGTGTCCAGCAGCCGCGTGTTCCAGTTCTTCCTCGTCAGACTGATCGGATGATGGTACGCGTCGGCCAGAACAATCCCAACAGTAGTCGGCCCCTTCAGCTTCGCGGTGTCCGGCTTGTCATGATTTTCGTACTTGGTAGCCGTACGCATGCCAAACCAAACTCGCTGCTCTTTGAAGGTCTCCTTGCCGCTGGGGCCTCCAATGGGAACCGTAATAGTACGACGGTCACAGCGGATACCGGAGCCAACCCACTCTTCATCGCCCACATCGTGCGGGGTGAAGTAGTGGAAGATGAAGTTGAGATACACCCAGCGGTCCGAAAATGTGCCCAGCGACCAGGAAAGATGGCGATCCCCTTCTTCAAGGCTTTTCTTTCGGCAGAATCCATGGAGAGAATCCAAAGTCCACGACAAGTCTCTGTCGGGGTTGTCGGCCAAAGGTCTCATTTCCTTCGTCGGATGTGTCATGAGGAGGAGAATCGTCGCAACCACAGGCAACGAGATGACCCAGTGATCCGGGCCAGTGAATGACCTCGAAGTGTGCACAGTTAGCTAACCGTTGCTGAACTTTCCAAAGAGCATTCTTGAGTATTACCATATCTGGGCCCCCAGTCGGACCACAGGGCCGTCTTCCTCGGGTTCTTTTAAAGAAATCGACTCCCAGTCTGCCTCCGGAGACGGCGTAAGAGCAAGGCCACGCTGTAGTTGACGGGGCGGTCAAGTCACAACATCATGTCAGCTCTGGTTCTTCAAGCATGCCGGGCAACGATGTCATGGTCGGGGCATAGAGAGAAACAACGTACCGGCCTCTGTCGAAGGTGCTGATAGAGGAGGACACGGTCTTCCGAGTGGAGATCCTTGATGAAGACACCTTCGCCTGCAGGATTGAGATCCTTCGAAGCAAGCCATCGGAAAAGTTGGTAATCCGGCATGTCAGCATCAACAAAGGGGGGTCCGAGTTGACGACGTTTCGAAAGATAAACGATCTTCGCATCCGGCCAGGCGGAGAGGAGCAGCTTCGCCGCCTGTTTCGCCAACTGGGTGGCCTTTTCTGCGTCCAGTGTGGGGTTGAGACTGACGTCGGAGAGCGCGAGACATATCTTGTCCGACTTGTCATCCTGCTCGAGCCGCAGCAAGGCCTTCCAAGAGGGCGAGGAGCCGAATGAGGTTTGGACGTGGAAGTCGTTACCAACCATGGGCCGAAGGACGGGACGGCGGGTGCCCCCGATTTCACGCTGGAGAGGTTGACTAGGAAGTTCACCCAGGATTGACTCGACCCCGAAGACGACCAGCAGCTTCTCCAACACCTCGTCGAGGTTCTTCTGCGTTGGTAGCAGCTGGGTGAGGCCGGTAGGAACTTCAGAGCGGCGAGACATGTTGGATAATTACGATGTTGGAGCATAGGCTTAAAACGGGATTGAAAACTGGCGATGAGCTTAGTTGGAGACAAGTTGAGATTGAGTGCAAAAGAAAGGAGGAGGGGGGAGGGACGTCGGCGGGGTGATCTGAATGCCTTAAACTGAGAAACCAAGCCAGCAAGTTGAGGAGCAACCAACTGTCCTGCACGTCCAACAAACAACATCTAATTACGCCACATATTGGCTGCAGCCAACCAGCCAACCTACCATACAACCACATCACCACCCTTCAGTTTGCGCAGCAGAGAAGCACTGGTCATAGTCGATGAACCTGATGCAGCGCGGTGAAACTACCTGTCTAGAACGTTCTATGTCCAACGAACGCGGTAAACCAACTTCTCGGCCGACACCTTCTTCGTCTTGAGCTCCTCGAGTCCACGCAAAATACCCTCCCAACCCCCTTCGCACTCCCTCCACCTATTATGCGGCTTGATCCACCCCTCGTCAATCAGCTTCTGACACAGCGGCCCCCAGATCCGCCCAAACTCGGCATGCTGCAGGATCACCGGAAACTCGTACCCCTTACCCAGCTCGACCGGCCGGCCGGCGATCGTCATGCCCAGTTGATGCGGCTGATGTGCAGTTGGGACGGCCTGTTTTCGGCGTAGACTTCCCTATTTGGCTCCTCGGCTGAGTCGGTCAAGGCCGGACCGACACTTAGTGAGGTCCTGGAGCCTCGGTTCCTGTCTTCGCCGGGGCTTTGAAATCCCCGAAACGGCGAGTACGGTAAGGTAGCCAAGGCTCCTTACTCAGTTAGCTTGAGCCGTCTACCAACGGTCCTACTTTTTTCGATTCGTCTACGGTAACCCATGCATCGTCACAGAGAGGTCCCTGCGATCCCAACATGACCAAGTCAGCTCCAGCCAGATTACCGCTCGCTTTCCCTGATCTATCAGCAAGAAACATCCCAGCAACATGGCTGCACCCCCAGAGAAAACACTGAAGAACATGACTGGAGAATGGGTCGTCGCCTCGAAGCTGTCTGAAGGGTTTGACGAGTTCCTTGCTATGCAGGGCCTTCCCTCTGTGGTCCAAGCATATCCCGTGGGTGTTCAAAGTGATTCCCTGACCGTCTCATGTCATTCCGAGCCGGCTGTTAGCCTCGAAACTATGTCGGTAGTCCGCCTCCCCGACCGACATTGTCTAGTAACAACTGGCGAGTGCTTAGAATTTCCCCCGCCACGGCACTGGCCCGGCGCGAAACTTCCGACCTCGCCTCGTCGATAAAGCCGGGGAAACGAGACCCTACTCCGATTGCCAATTCCACCTCACTCCGTCCGCGGGCTCCCACTGTAGGACCGGAAACGTCCGTTCTATCCGTCATCCACACGCCCAAAACTTGTTGCAACTGGTCAAACAGATTGGACGCCATCAAAACGACCATCAGCATGTGCACGGCCATGGCGGCGGGGGTTGGGGGGGCGAAGCTGCCGATCCGGAGCTGGGGTAGCAACAGCGTCTTGCCGTCCGACGTGATGGGCGTTAGCTTGTGCTTGATGCAGCCACGCATATGGCCAAGAATAACCTCGTAGACGTCAAAGACCCTGTTTGCGCATGACAAGAGGAGGAGAATGGTGCCCTGGTCGACTTCACAGACTGGATCCGCATCGGGGGGTGGATAGATGCGGCCGACCAGGTCGACAAGCGTCTGTGTCATGGAAAATGTCTTGTCGATGGCGAAGACACGACCATCCATGGTAGGCGCCCTCTCCGAGGATACCATGGAGAGAGACGGAAGAGACTTGGCGTGGTCGTAAAGCTGTACGTTCAAGTCTGCAAGCTGACGCACGTAGTGATCCATTGGCGGATGTTCTCCAATAGTTTCTGTCGCGCTGGAAGATGGGCTGCTGGCAGCGGATCGGACTCGGACAGCTCCATCTGAAGGGACCACCTCCGGGGTTTCAGGTACTGGCGACGGCAAGTCGCGACTGGATAACAAGCTGGAGTCCGCGGAGGGACCAGGGCCGGCAGGATCGGACGAGACACCGGGGGAGAATAGGGCTGACCAGTCTATGGGAGTGGACGGGTCCATGTCCATGGTGTCAAGACCGGGGAATGGGGACTGTGGCCAGAACTGGTGGCTAGGCACAGTGATGGTTGGTGAGATGCTCTAATAGGGCGCGGAGCTGGCCTTGCCCCGGCGGGCCGGGAACATGAAGGGACTCACATGCTGTCATCAAGTACGCTGAGGTCGAGGCCGGAAACGCCATCCTGCTCGCCGTGGACTCCAGCTGGCATGCCCGCCGGGAGCTGCGCGCGTGTATGTATTGCGGACGATGGTGATGGCTGCAGCGACGTTGCTTCGAGATGTGTTCCCGGCGTCCGCGAAGGGACAGTGCGGCGCTGTCGCGGACTGAAGACGCATTCCGCGTATGTTCGGGTGCATCGCACGCACGAGGCCTGCCCCTCTTGGCGCTGGCACCGAAGTTTCTGAGCATGGCACCGGTCGCAAGCGAGGCGGTGTTGCGGGTTCGAATGTCGCGGCATGATTATCTCGGTGGCTGCAAACGTGTGAGAGAGAGAGAGTTTAGGTACATGTAGTTCCACAGCCGCTCCATTGTGCCCTCAGACCCCGCCATCGGTACGGTACGGTACGGTACGGCGCAATTTGGGGTTGGACCGCTCCCGTCTCCGTCGTCGTCTTCAGGGCGCAGGACCCCTTGAGAGCCGCCCACCCAGCAATACGCGGCTTCACTCAAAGCCATCCATTGGCACGTACCGGCTCCTGATCCTCGACAGCCATGGCTCTCACCACACATGGGAATTCCTCCAGTATTGCAGAGACAACAATATCATCGCATTCGGCCTGCCACCGCACCTCACACACCTGGTACAGTCGCTCGATGTTGTGGTATTCCAGCCACTGAAGCAATACCATGCACAGGCATTGGATGTCTTGATCCGGGATGGTCTGACCAACATCACAAAGGTTGAGTTCCTCTCTGTGATGCAGGAGGTTCGCAGGAAGGCTTTCAAGGAATACACCATCATCGCTGCATTCAGGGAGATGGGGATTCGGCCGTTCAATCCGCAGGTTGTCTTTCAAGTGGTCCAGGAACGCCAGGCCCAAAGGACTCCCTCGCCTCCACAACTACCGGACAGTTCGCCCTTTCCACGCCCCTGACGCTCCGGCAAATCAACCAGGTTGCTGAGCGGCTTGAACATATCATGGAGCAACAGAACAACATTTACCTAGGCTTTGCAGACGACCTGCAGCGGTTTATTCGAGGATCACTCATTACCGCAACCGAGCTTGTCCAAGTCAAACGTGACCTCTAGAGGACGAATCTAGCTGAGGCAGTTTCTTTAGCACGTAGGCATCAAAAGAACAGGTCGTTGAAGTCAGGGGGGATATTGATAGCTGGAAAGGCATGCTCCATTATGAAAAAAAGAGAGGAAGATCAGGTGGCAAAGGCCAGGTGGGTGGTTGAGCAAGCGGAAAAACGGAGGAAAAGGGGGGCGTGGCACGAGTTACCTTACCTTACAAAACGCCGAACCGGCTGGCTCTTCCCAATTTGCTCTCCCTTTTCAGTATTCCATACAAAACGCCGAACGGGTCGAGCTGCAAAACGCCGACTCCGACCCGTGCGGCAGTGCCGCATACCAAAAACAAGCAAACCAATATCGGCGTTTTCCATGGCGGGAAAGAGGGAAATGGGCATGATAAGTCGCTGCGCGGCCATGGCGCATGGCGCATGGCCCAAGTCGACAACACGCATCAATCGCCATCCGCTATCGTCTCGCGACCCCAGCATCAGCATCAAGCCCGGGTCCAAGACCTCGCTTTGCAGCCCTGCAAGCTAGAACGCGCAACCATGGCGCCGGCCACAGAGACAGAGGTGTCGCGACCACCGCAATGCCACGAGCTCCCCGTCTCTTCCGACCACACCAGCGCCAATGCCAGCGTGAATGAAAAGGCCAGCCCCGCTACCGAAGAGGTCGACAAAACGCCTCAAGACTTCACCAAGGGCAGGCCATGGCGGTTTTGGGCTATTTTCCCGTCTCTCATGATCACTACCTTGCTGTCGGCCGCCGAAGCAACGGGTGCGTATTTGCAAGGGAGTCCTGCTGAGATCTGTTCCGCCGGCTGACCAGTCCAAAGTCGTCTCGACCGCTCTGCCGACCATTGTCCACCAGCTGCAGCTTGGGAAAGACTACATCTGGGTCGTCAACTCCTTCGTTCTCACCAGCACCGCGTTTCTGCCCATCATTGGCCAGCTGGCCGACTCGTGGGGCCGCCGATGGCTCATGATCGGAAGCGTCGCCATCTTCACCTTGGGCAGCGGCATCTGTGGAGGGGCGAGCAGCGGAACCATGCTCATTGTTGGCCGTGCCATCCAGGGCCTGGGCAGCGGCGGCTTCAACATGCTGATCGACCTCATAATCTGCGATCTGGTCCCCTTGCGCGAACGCGGAAAGTTCATCGGCATGGTCAACGTCTTCTTCGCTCTCGGTCTTTTCCTCGGCCCGTTTATCGGCGGCACCATCGTCCAGCACGCTTCCTGGCGCTGGGTCTTTTACCTCAGCCTGCCCATCGGAGGCGTGTCCATGGTCCTGCTCACCGCCTTCCTGCAAGTCAATTACGTCAAGGCGCCGCTCTCGGAACGCCTTCGGCGCATCGACTACGTCGGAAACATCATGGTGATCGGCTCGACCTCCTCGGTTCTGTACGCTCTCACGTATGCTGGGACCGAATACTCGTGGTCCGACAGCCGCATCCTCGCGTCGCTCATCATCGGTCTTGTCGGCATGGTTGCCTTTTTCGCTTTCGAATATTCTCCCTTCCCCAAGTTCCCCACCGTCCCGCCGCGCCTGTTTGGCAACCGAACCTCGACCATCGGCTTCTTCATCACCTTCATTCACGCGATCATGACGCTGTGGACGCTCTACTTCCTGCCCGTCTACTTCCAAGCCGTCCAGCTTGTCACGCCGAGCCGCTCAGGTGTCCAGATTCTCCCCACCGTCTTCGGCATGCTGCCTGCTGCTGCCATCGCCAGCCAGTACTTGTCGCGGACCGGCAAGTACAAACTGCTGCACATCGTCGGCATGTTCCTGATGGCTGCCGGTATGGGTAGTTTTGCGGCCTTTGATGCCAACTCCAGCACGGCCACATGGGTTTGCCTACAGCTGCTCGGCTCGCTGGGGAATGGCATGGTCGCCACGTCCATCCTTCCCGGCGTCCAGGCGGGGCTGACTGACGAGGAAAACGCCGCCTCCACCGCCACCTGGGCTTTCATCCGCAGCTACGGCGCCGTTTGGGGCGTTACCATCCCCGCTACCGTGTTCAACAACATGTTTGACAAGAACAACTGGAAGATTGCAGAGCCAAGCGTCCGAGCCCTTCTCGCCGACGGGAATGCGTATGCTTACGCTGCCCGCGAGTTTATTCTCAGCATTCCCGAGGCCACTCGGGGACAGGTTATCGAGGTCTACACCGATGCCTTGCGCATTTCGTGGGCTGTGGCAGCCGCCATCGCTGGTTTCGCCGCCTTTTTCACCTTCTTCGAAGTCGACATTCCCCTTCGCGAGACCCTGCGTACCGAGTTTGGTATCAAAGAACCCAAAAGGTCAACGAGCCCAGCCGACCAGCAGGGATAAAGGCGCCATGGCGCGGCCGATATGCGCTCAAAACGGTAGTCACGACAATGGATATTGAGTTAGGGCTGGGCCTGCCCCTCGATGTCAGACCCCCTGGTAGTCCACTTCAGCCTGATTTTTGCATGTTTTTTCTTGTTTTCCTTTCTCCGTTCTTAGCACCGAACCGCGCGCAACCTGTATTTAATAAGGATCTGGGCCTCCAAGACTGAAGAAGGTCTCCAAAAGTCTGTCACACCCCACATTCAAATCCCCCGCAACCCGCATTTCGTATTGTAACGGTCCTAGCGTAGGGGTGTGTGTATTGCAAATATCTGATGACGACTCTACGAAAACATACCTCCCCTTCCTGATTACGGCAACACGAATATGACGAGGACAATATCAACGAGACCAGAAGGCAACCAGTTGGTCAAAGTCCTCCATCACCAAGCTCCTCACGTCCCGGTCCTCATTTGTGATCTCCTTCCTCAGACGGGCAGCCACACGAAAAGCGATGGACGCTTTCTGCCCCTTTCCAGCAGCATCAAACAACTTGCCCTTGAAAAACGTGGCGCGGGCGATCTCGCTCTTGTGTGCGCTTGGATCAAGCGACCAGATGTCCAGCGCGATGTTGATAGTGGTGCTTGGAGATGAGAGGTTAGAAGAAACGACTCCTAACATGAACGGTTTAATGCCATGACAGAACTTACATCGCCTCTTCACCCCTGCCCAAGCGGAACAGATGCTCAGCGATCTTGTGAGCAACATTAGCCGTGTAAAGATCCCTCTCGCCCACCGTGGCGCGCATGTGGCGCCACGCCCGGTGGTGATATTCGAAGCTCTCATCCCACAGGCCCTGTGCAGCCCGGAGCGTACCCAACGCATAGAGAATGAGTCCCGTCCGGGGCCCCTCCCTGTCATCCTTGCCCAGAGCCTTCTCCCGGCCGGCGAGACTGTCCAGCAGAAGCGCGTTGCACTCGTCCAGCTTGCCCTGCGCGAGAAGGGCATAGCTCAGATTGGCCTCGCCTGACCGGGGGACGTAGTTGCCGAGGGCCTTGCGGATGCGCAGCGCTTCTTTGAGGGCGGCTTCGCCTTCTGCGTGGCGTTCGTCTTGGATGCGCGAGATTCCGAGTTCTGCGTAGGCCAGGTACAGTCTCTCGTCTTTGGTTCCCAGTTGGTTGCAGATCTTGAGGGCGAGGTCCAGAGAGCGTTCCTTGTAGACGCGGCTGGTGTCGAAGTCGTTCGAGTCCATGGCGATAGAGGCAAGACAGAAGTAGATGTCGGTGAGTACCGAGTCACGGTCAGGGTGTGTAGACGACTCGCAGATCGTGCGAGCTGTCTCGAAGAACCCGTCAAAGCCCTTTCTTCGCCCGCGTTCTTTCTGATACCTGATCAAGGGTCAGTACCTAAGGTGGATAGCTTGAAAGGGACGGGGTTTGGTGTCTGGGCATGAGTTATTGATGACTGGAGTTAATACATACCATGCAGCTTCGGTGAGCAACTTTGCAAAGAGCAGCTTGGTTGCCTCGGAGAGATCTGGAATGGATGACCAGATTTGATGTACCCGCAAGACGTGAGGATAGATCGCCGCACACGCGGGCCACCTTCCGACATGCAACCTGCCTCCAGTTGACTTGGGCTGCGGCAACTCTGGCTCCTTGGATGGCTTGGGCATGGCGGATGGCCACCCGACCCACAGAGATTGGACGATTTGATCAAACATGGCCTGCTTCTTCGCAACATCCATCGTCGTCAGAATCGCATCTTGAACGATGCGGTGGGCCGAGATCTGCTGCTTATGCTTGTCCCTCTGGACCAGCGACGATTGCAAGAGATCAGTCCGAGCTTCAATGAAGGTGCTTTTCTTGAACGGCACGCCACTCGATTGTAGCCACTCTGTAGTCGCTTCCATGATCAAATCTTCCCTGATGACATCTGGGTCGAGGAAGGATACCAGCTCGAGGAGCTGCCGAGCCTGGGGCTTCAGTCTCTCGAATGCCCAGACAGTGGAGAGCGAGTAGCGGTACGTGACCAGGCTGGTATCAAACTTGGTGCTGTAGAGATTGGCATGCTCCTCATGGTCCGTGTAGAGCTCGTAGAACTCTGCCAGGGTGAGATCTTGTCGTCGGATGATTCCCGCCATCTGTGAGATGGCTAGGGGGACGCCACCAAGAGCATTGGCAATCTTCACCGCCGTACCGTCGTCCGGCTCGTCGAGATTGGTGGTGAGATGGTTGAGCAGGGACATGCTATCTTGCTCTGTAAGTGGTCCAATGTCGAGGCCAGAAGGCCGCCTTGTAAACATACTCTTGGCCAAGGGATCGCGGCTTGTGACGAGGATTGACCCACTGCCGTGTGGCCAGTAGTCAGCAAGGACCATCGGGTCATCGGCGTTGTCGAAGATAAGCAACCAAGTTGCCTCTGAGGCATCCTCCCCTGCCTGAACAGCCTCGTCCAAACCTGGCAGCTGTTTTCGCGGATTCGAGAGCCATCCCTTCACGAGTTCTCTGCTCACGACCTGGCTCTTGCATTCTGCCGCATCTTCAAGTCCAAGCGCCAACGAGATCTGCTGGTAGTGATGGTCCAGCTTCGCAATCTCGTCGGCGACAACCCAGAACACGGCGTCAAACGAGGCTCTGTGGCGTCGAGCAAACTCGCGGGCTATTTCAGTCTTACCAATGCCCCCGAATCCGCAGAGCGCGAACTGCCGTAGAGCGGCTGTCGTCACCTTCCTGAGGGGCAGCAGCTCAGACTCGAGGCGCTCTAGAATATCCTCGCGGCCACGGAAATCCTCATTCTCGACATGGGTGTTGAGAAGGAAGCACGGCAGACGAACGGGTTTGGGAGTATCTGGATTCGGAGTGGATGAGTGTAACAGCTCAAAGCCCGAGAGGGATGTTCCTTCCGTGGCGCTGTTTGAAGGCCATTCGGTGAGTTCCAGTTGATCAACTATTAACCGACGTAAGTAATTAGTAGGCTGGAGTGAGTTGAAGAAATATGGACCCTGAACTCACCCTTAAGCAGTGGCAGGTCGGCCACGGTGGGCGAGTAAGCGCTCATGGTTGCGTACTGATACTCCTCTGCAAGTCGTTAGTAAAGCCATGCAGGTACCTTGGTTCTGTGGCTTTGCTGGGAGTTTGGAACCCACGGTCCTCAGGCCGAAGTGCAACAATGTGCTCGGCGTCATGGAGAGTACGGTTGATGAAGTTGGCCAACTCAGGTAGCCCTTCACCCCCGACGCTCTTGGTGAATAGACATGTGTCGAAGTGGTTGAGATTGAGACCAACGACTGTCTCCTTTAAGGCGTGGGTCGAGCAAGTTTCACGGTTCACCAGCTGAGCACTGGGTCAGCACATCCGTCCACATTGGACTCAAATAAGGGCCCCGGACAGACCTGTTGGTACTTTGGGCGCAACGGCGTGGAACTGTTTTTCGACTCTCTCAGCTCATAGACGGAGAGGATGGGGGTCAGGAGGGAGATTGCATCAAATCTATCTGCGAGATTGAGCAACCTGACGCCCTCCTGCTCGACCTGGCTGCTTGGGATCTTGAGCGTTCTTCCCGCTGTTGCTTCCAATATGTCTCGAAAGCGGTTGAGGTTCGTGATCTTGTCGCCACAGCGATGTGGAGTGCTTAAGAAGATAATGCCGGCGAGAGCGCTCACAAGGGCCCCGTATCGGGAGAACTGCTTGTCGGCGACGCACAGAGCTTGCTTGGCTATGATGCCACCCAGGCTGTGGCATACAATCAACATCGGCTTGATGGATGTCTGACGCCAGTTAGTACATCAGACAACAGGCCCGCGGTCGCGGGAAGATGGATGCAACCACCGGTGTTCCACTCGCCAGATGTTCGTCTCCTGGTCCCGCATGCGATCGCAGGTCACTTAGATGCTGGAGGAGATCGTAGCCCAGCATCCAAAGAGACTGCCAGGAGGGATTGGCGCCCAAAAAAGGCGACGCATATTCGTAGGCGAGCACGCGTGCCCCATTGCCGGCGTTTGGGAGCGTGGCCAGCCAATCTTGGTTTGAGAACGTCCAGTGTTCCGGTGAGGTGGTTCCAATGCCAGGAATGAGTACAATGCTAATGAGTGCAGAAGGGTTAGCAGGGTCTTTATACTGTTCCAGTGTGGGTTTTGCAGTGCGGGATTTCCATACTCAATACCACCCTCATCCGCTTTGATCGGGTCACGCAGCACTTTAAGGTGGCCGGTAATAGTCTCAACCATTGTTATTGTTGCCATGGTTGCAACGTGTCCCGGGCTGAAATTTCCACACGGCTTGGGCAAAGGTGAACGATTCCAGTTCCAAAAACAAGGGGTTCCCAGTGCTTAGCGGAGTGCTGGGAGCGGGGGAAAGGGATGGGAACTGAATCCGCGGGAAGGAATGGGGTGTTATGTGGGCGTGCGGGGTATTGCACTGGTAAGTGGTACATAGGTTACATGCAAGCAGCCCTGCTCTGGGTAGATACGGATGCTTCGAGTGAGACAAACGGAGGGCATGACTGGCCTCGGGAAATGCCTGCAGACTTCCTGTGAGTGCATTCTGGCTGGGCAACCACTCACAGCTGCATAGCTCTAGAGTTTGCGGGGAGGGATGTCGAGTCCCCGATCCGGCCAGTGCCTGGCTGACAGAGGTGATTAATCCAAGTAACACCTAAGCTGAGCAATATCCTGATGAGAAACAATGGGATTAAGCGATGCCCGGCTCCTTCTGATCTCCATGAGCAGACTGGCCATCTGTAGGGCCAGTCCCACCCCCCCGCCATCGACTCCAACACCTCAACAACCACTGCTTCACAACGGTCGAATCGTAAACATACAGGATGTAGGTGATCAGAGTCATGGGAATGGACCAGATGAAGAACCACCAGAGTTCCACCGAGCTCTGGCCCAAGAGATTGATGTTCATGCCGAATAAGCTTGAAGTAAAGTTGAGAGGAATAAAGAGCGTTGCTAGCAACGTCAGCCTCTTGACTCGCTCAGACTGCTCAATGGCTTTCCGTGATTCCTCAATCGTGGCCTTGTTCATGGCCAGAGTTATCCCGCGGGTGCACATGTTGGACAGATCAAGGCAACGAAGGTGGAGTTGTTCGTAAGCCTCCAAAAGTCCATTGGGTGTATAGACGCCGTCAGAATTCAGGTTGCCAGGGCCGGGTTGGGAGACTCGGGCCATCTCATCAAAAGACTGACTGCGCGACTCCATGCTGAGGGTGGAATTAACGGCTCCATGCCTACACGGCGCTGGGTGTTTCGTCTCGACCCTGGTGAGACTCGAGCTCTGATCGTTGCGCTTGATCAACTTGAAAAGCGCGCCAGTGCTGTCTTGCAAATGCTGCGCATGCCGGTTGAGGATGGTGCAGAAGTAGTGGAACGTTCCCAGTGCGTCGGCTGGAACTCCTTCGGCTATGGCGTTCATCTGATCCTGGATCTTAGACTCCATGAGGTTCAAGAACTGGACCTCAGAGAACGCTGCATGGGCGAAGAGTGGGATGCACATGGAAAGGGGGTTTTGAGGCGCACGGCGCGCCAAGTCGACGAGCGCGATCAGCGAGTCATACTGCAGGGGAAGGACGGCCGTGCATTGTTGGATTGCTGCTGACGCATTTGCATCTGCATCAAGCCGGTTTGTTGTGGTTCGAAACGCCATCTTGGGATGATGTTGGAGAATTGGCAGTGCTGTTGCCTTGGATTTGATGTGACTTGTCCACGGCCCTGGAGGCGAATCTTCTAAAGGTCGGCCTTGGTCCATCCAGGCAACGACTAATAAGTTGGCGAGTTAGCCCATGTGTTTCATCTGACTCGTGATGCCCAGATCCTTCCTTACCCGACCAGCCCTTATCCGTCTTCGTAATATAGAGTGAGATCCACTGCTCCAGCAGAGAGAAGCGGGCGCACAGGGTAGAGTACTCGCGGACCAAGGAGTCGCCGCAGCGGACTCTAGTTGACCTAAGCTGGTGTGTCTTGTATATTCCGAGGTGACCAGATTGCCCCAACCGCTGAGCCTGAAGATCGTGTCCGCCGAGATCATCACGGTGGAGAATGGTGCTCACACAAAGCCGGACCATGGTGTTCGAAGAACCAACAAGTGGCGGGAAGCCGTACGCATGTCTGTCAACGGTCGTGGATAGGAAGTCCATGTGACGCTGGAAGAACTCGGGATCGATGTTGTATTTGCTCCCAATGACAGACAACCAAGATGGCGATATGAAGCCCCGTATGAAGACGATCTGGCCCAGGCCTGCCGTATGCACGCCGACTTCATCCGAGAAATCTTCGTGTTGCTGCTGGCTGAACTGTTGTATATCCCACTTTCTTTCCCCGCTGTTGTATACCACAACTAAATCGTGCGGTCGTGCGGAGTCGGAAGCAAAGAGTGAGCTTTTCGCTTCTGCTTTCGCGGGGTTGAGAAGGTTGCGGTCCTGTAGCAACCATTCTCCGATGCCGATGTAGTTGTTTCCCGGGAAGGCCGAGGTGCTCGAGTATCTTCTCGAGAGCGAGATGATTGCTCGAGCGTAGTTCTCCGGCGTGACTGTCGAAACAGGAGTTGGTCAGATGGGAACTGATAATTACCTGGTAGGTACCTGGTAGTTAACCTGCAAGCAGATGTGGGAGGCTCTTACTGGCAGACCTTTTCCTTCCATTATCCGAGCTGGTGTCGTTCATGCCGCTGTTTCAAAAAAAAAAAAAAAAAAAAAAAAAAAAAAAAAAAAGAAAGGAAAAAAAACAGGAATGCAAAAGCACAAGTTGCGGACCAGTGCCAACTACGATCAACTGATGTGAGTGGTGCTCAAAGAGTCAGATGGAGGTTCAGCGGTCCGGGGAAAAGGAGAAGGCTCTTGGCCGCTCTTTTTCATGAGTTTTTAAATGTCTTCTCCGTATTGACGGCACACCTTTACCAAGCTGATTTCGGCACCCTGCCATTACTTGGGCGAGCTTGAATAGCAGACAACCCGCCAATCCAACACCAGGCAGCCGACGCCCTGAATTCCATGCACGACCAGGGGGGCTGACCACACACCCACCAATCGCAACCAATCGCAGCTGCATTGCATGAAATATTAAGCGCCAGCACGACGGCACTGAGGAGATGCGGGAGGCGTTTATTTCCATACAGACAGTACATGTACTTTGTATTCCGTAGTGAGGTAGGTAAGGTCCTTGGATATTGCATCAATCATCGCTGGTGGCCTGACGTGAGAGAGTGAGTGAGATCTGAAAATTAAGATGCAGGTACATACGAAATACATATAACTAACTATACATGCACCTGGTGTCTTCCGAGCTGCATCCTCCATGTAGCTAGCATTAACCACATCTTGCAGAGATAGCGTACTGGCTACCAAGAACCTTCTGCAAGTTCATCACGCCGCTCTGGTCTCTCCTGTGCGCCGGGCGTCAAGAAACAAGGGGGGGGGGGGTGTCGGTACTCCGTATTGGTTGAATGTTGGGTGGAAACTGGAAAGGGGCCCCCCTTGGCGGATGATTTTGGCGCGCGCGGGGCGGAGAAGCAGCCTATACCCAATGCAGTTAGGTGTATGTGCAGTATGCATTGCGGTTGTTGGTTCCAGGACAAGATGGATGCCATTGAGTCCGCGCCACACAACACGCCGCTCCTTGCCCATTGTTGGACTTTATCATGTTGCAGGTTTGCATCACTGGACCAGCAACCGCCAGCAAAAAACGGGCATTCAGACCCAGATCACAAGCCTCATGGCTCCCAAAATAAGGTGCGTAGCATTCACACGAATGTATCCAAACAATAGAAGATGGGGCTTGGTGTCCTCAAACATTTCCGGCTGACCGGACCCTGCATGTACATGTAAGTAGCTTCCCAGCGATTCGGGCCTGCATCTTCGACATGGACGGCCTCCTCATCAACTCGGAGGATATGATCACGCAGAGCATGAATACCCTTCTCGAGAAATACGGGCTACCTCCTCTCACAGAAGCGATTCGAGCTCAGATGATGGGCATTCCGGGTTCTTCCAGTGGCGACATATTCCACAACTGGGCAAGGCTGCCCATTCCGCGCGGACAGTTCACCCACGAATTGGGAGAAGAAATGGAGCGGCATTTTCGGAATTGTATGCCGCTGCCCGGCGCTATGAAACTCCTGTCAATCCTAAGTCGGGCGCACGGCGCCTCCGGAAACAAGATTGAGCTGGCGATGGCAACCAACACCAAGACTACCGAGTACGAGCTGAAAACATCCAAGCCGGAAACGAGACTGCTGCTCGGTTTCCTTGAGCCGGCCAGGCGGGTGCTGGGCGATGACCCACGACTCGGCCAGGGTCGCACCAAGCCAGCGCCGGACTCGTATCTGGTGGCCTTGCAGTCTCTAAACTCGGCGGTGGGCGATGGTGAGAAGGCCATCACGCCGAGCGAGTGCTTGGTATTCGAAGACAGTGTGGTGGGAGTGGAGGCTGCGAGACGGGCCGGGATGAGGGTTATCTGGGTGCCACATCCAGGCCTGAGATCCGAGTATCAGCATATCCAGGAGGAAGTCCTGGCTGGGAGAACAGGAATGGTCAAAATCGGAGACGAGTGGCAGCTTGGAGAGGTCAACGACGGCTGGGCGGAGAGTATCTTGAGTCTTGACCACTTTGACTACGAGAAGTATGGAATCGTTGTGCCGTCGTGAGCAAGCATTTAGAGGGAACATGGTCACAAATCAAATGCTATTTTCAGCACCCTATCCAGATTTCACCTCTTACTTCCATCGGCAAACACTCTTTCCGAGTTGTAAGTAAAATACAAGGTGTATATGCACGAGTCTCAGACGTGCGCACACCCCATCCTGACTTGATTTCATTCGATATCCTCCGCCTCACTGTCGCCCTCGTCCCTAAGATCCTCAGTTCGGTACGCCCTCCGCCACAGAATCTCTCCACTCCGCGGGTCCATGACAACAGCATAATGCGTACCGCCATAGGTAATGTGTTCATGCCCAACCATGTGCAAAACATCATCCAGGCTGACAGCATCAACAAGCTCGCTCTGTCGCCGCGCAGAGTTGCGCCTCGAACGCTGCCTCTGCCTCCACACATGCTCGACCGCCCGCTTGCGTTCAAGTGACTCATCCATGATCTCCGCCATGGCATGACTGGCCACATTTTGCGCGACAGCATGAATGCGACTGGGATCTGGCTCATCGGCAATGTCATGGTTGCAAGTAGCCAAGAACTCGCCGCTGCTTTGCACCGAGGCGGTGCGATATCCCTTCTCGACCGAGTAGACTGTAGTCGGGGTGCAAAAGATGAGATATGCGGCGGTAGACGGAGAGTGTGCAAGATCTGCAAGTATGTCGTCGATACCAGGGACCTGAGCTCGCTCACCCGCACCGTCCAACTCGACATACTCCTCCCGTCTCCGCTTCTTCCATCCCTTACTCCAGTTCCCAAACCACCAGCCCCTTTTCCTCACACCATCCCCATCTTCATCGCCCAACAAATACCCCCTCAAAACACTCGCAACCCCCCTCCTCCACCCAAGCACCACCATCGCCAAATGCCACCTCGCCGCCCACACACGCGGGTTCTCACCATCCCCACCTCGGAAATTCAAGCTCACACTCACCCCCTTTCTCACCCCCGTCAACACCCCAACAAACCCAAAATAACCCAACGTCCTAGCCACCACGGGCCCGCCCGCAGCCCTCACAAACTCATACTCGACAACCAACTCCCGCAGCGGATCCATATCCCAGTCCAGCGTGCGGAAGTGCAGCATGGATTTCCCAGTCCTGTTGTTCTGCTGCTGCTGGCTATTACTCGTACCATAACGGGAGTTGAGAATAGCCTCTTGCATGGTGCATGTGGCGAGCACGCCCCCCGAGGTACACCCCATCAGCAGGTCCAGCGCGACGTTGAACGCGATGAGTAGGTGCATTGGGATGCCTGTCTCGCGGGCGATGCCGCGCAGTTCGGCTGTTTCGGTCGGGGAGTGGAGGCGGTGCAGGAAAGGGCGGGTAAGCAGGTGGAGGAGGGTGTTTGTTAGGTTGTTTGTTGGTGGCAGGCCCGCATCGGTGGGTTGGGAAAGGGGGAGGATGAGGGACAGGGCTTCGTTGAAGAGGGAGGGGAAGTTGATGGAGAGAAGGGCGGGTTTGAAGGCCGCCGTGACGTGGTCGTAGCGGTGCTCGGGGGGGTTGGACAGGTTGATGGTGAAGCGGGGTGGCGCGTGGCCTGCTGTGATGGCCAGGGGAAGGGTGTTGTTACGCTCATGTTGGGTGCGTGGACGGTTGTTGGCTTGTTTACTTTGTGAGGGGGGGTTATGGGTTTCAGGAGGCGGGGCCGGGGCCGGGGGGTGTCGATGTCGACTTCGAAGGCCAGCAGATTGCATGACGAGAACAGGGGAGGCACACGCCTCGTATGACGGTGAGGGCAATGACAATGTGCGTCTCCCGCTGGATTGGTCTGAGCCCCGAGGTTCTTGAATTTCTCTTTAGAGCTGGTTGGTTGAAGAATGAAGAGTGACGGGAGCAGGTCGATCCCCTTGGTGACGCGTCAGTGTTAACTAGCGTCTTCCAACTGCTGCTGACATGATGATCAGCGCCAGGTCACGTTGACCTTAGCCCTGAGCACCTAATGGCCAGCACCAACCACCAACTAATATTACACAGTAACGACAATAACGTTTCTCTTGGCCCTTAGAGGTTTACTGCAGCGCATCTAAACGCTCCTTTAGAAATACCTCTCGGTCGAGCTCAGAGGTCGCAGTGTAGTCATGGTGGCAAAATGGAGCCGGACCACGGATATCTCACTGCATTCCCCCAATCAGCTTGTCCTTCTTGTGGCGCATCCAGTGAGTGGGTTGGCCGAGGAAGCAATAAAAACCCTCCTGTTTCAAACCTTCACTTTCGCCATATTTACCACATCGTGACTGGAGTTGTACAGGACGACCAAAACTTGCCTGTCGTCCCCCTTCTTTCTTCTTCGGCCCCAAGTCCCCTTATTTAGCCCCCAAATCTGATTGACAAGCCTCATTATTGACCCACTTCACTGGACTCTTTTGCCGTTGCCGAGGAGAGCGGAGAACGTCTCCGAAATTCGGGTTGCCTGAACAGTTCCGCTGAACAGCTCTAACTCTTCACCTCTTCCACTTTCAACCCCTGAGCCGCATCTCTCTCATAAGACCCGAAGCCCAACCGCCAAAATGCACGCCTACACCGACGGACAGCTCGCTGGCTATCTCGCACACATTGGATACCATCGAGATGTCCGGCAACACGCAGCCGAGGACCCGCTCGGGTGCCTCACAACCCTCCAGCGGTACCACATGGCCCGCGTGCCCTTTGAGAGCCTCTCGTTGCATTACTCAAGCCATCGTCTTTTGTCACTCAATCCCGAGGCCCTGTTCCACAAGATTGTCAACACCGGCCGGGGCGGCTACTGCATGGAGGTCAACACCTTCTTTGCCAGCGTCCTCCGCTCGCTCGGCTTTGCCCTGATCAGCGTCGGCGGGAGAGTCAAGGGCCCTAATAACGGTTACAAGGGATGGTGAGTTCAAGTTCAACGCCAAGCAGCACATTCCTGTAATCATTATTGACAATATTACCTCTGCAGGGACCACATGGTCAATCTTGTCACAATCAACGGCACCCGCTACTTGGTTGACGTCGGATTCGGGTCTTTCGGGGCAGCCGTTCCGGTGCCCCTGAAGCACGACTACGAGTTCGTAAGCGTCGCTCCCATGCGCGGGCGGCTGCAATACGTCAAGCTTGAACAGCACGCCGATGCCAGCCAGCGGGTGTGGATGTACTCGGCGCAGGAGAGCGAGGGCGCGCCGTGGCGGGAGTTGTATCACTTTGTCGAGATCGAGTTCCTGCCCGGCGACTTTGAGGTTATGAACCTGCGCACCATGTCGACGCCGCAGAGCTTCTTTGTGCAGAGCGTCATGTGCATGTGGACGATTCTGGACGAGCCGAGGGAGACGCCGGTGGGGTTGCTGATCCTGCATCGGGACTACGTCAAGCGGCGGCTCGGGGAGAAGTCGGAGGTTATCGAGCAGCTGGTGAGCGAGGAGCAGCGGGTCAAGGCGCTCGAGAAATACTTTGGCATCGTCTTGAGCTCCGTGGAGCAGATGGGCATTCGGGGACTGACGAGCGAGCTGAGGGGAGCACCACCCCATGCGTGAGAGTTTGTGTAAATAAACGGTATAATTATCAACCATCCTCCATCTCAACTGAATTAGTTTTAAGCCATGGGTCTATTTTATGCAGGCAGGTAGGCAACCTGAGTGTTGATTCATGTTGGAAACAAACATGAACGTTTCGGGAGGTTGAGGAATTCACGGTATCAATTAATATCGGAGGAGGGTCGTATTGGACATGAGGATGGGATTATTGGACGCACTTGAGCCAATACACTAAGGTAACGTGGCAAAAAAACGACATAAACGTCAGGGCAGTCATGAGTCCAGGCATCTCACAATCAAAACACCACCAACCAAACCCCCACAGCAGCCACCACGCTCCACGCCAACAACCCCGTCTCCCTCCTCCACAACCCAGCAGCAGCGTTCTTCTTCCCACCACCACTCCCATCATCACCCGCAGCCGGTTGCACAAATCTCCCGGCACCCGCCTCCCCCGTCCGCTGCAGGACGTAGATCTCGCCGGTCGAGTCGGACGACATCCAGAGCCTGCCGATGCTGTCCAACGCCAGCCCGACCGGCCGGAAGCACTTGTCCGGGCAGACCGTCTCGTCGGCATTGGTGAGCACGTCCGCCAGGGCACTGGTGTTGTCTGCGGCCGCTGCGGGCTCGCCGGTGACGGGGTTGAAGGCGAGTGATGAGATTCGGTAGCCTACGGGGGAGGAGCGGTCGACTATTTGTTGTATTACAGGGGTTAGCATTGTCTGGCTGAGTTGGGGTGCTGTAGATGGATAGGGGTAGTCGCCGAGGAGCTAATTATGGAGTCGGGGGAGGCAAAGCCACTCACAGCTTCCGCGAAAGCTCACAAAAGCCGTCTGGCCTCCTTCAGAAAACTTGATGTCCATCGGGGCGTAGTGGGCCGGAAAGGTCAGCCTCGGCGGGACGTACTTTTGCGCGCAAGTCTCGTCGCGCAGCGTGGCGTTCTCCTGCGTGGCAAACTGCATCCCGACGGCCAGCCCGGCGTTGTCCGGGATCTCGTCGACCGCCCAAACGGCGAAGCAGTGCGGGTAGCCAAAGTTCTTGCCCTGGTTTGCAGCTGTGTCCGCGGCAGTGCTGTCCAGCGAGCCAAAATAATTGAGCTCCTCGCCTGGGTTGTTCTCGTGCACGTCCTTGCCGTTACGGGTTACCCCGTCGACGCTGTTCTCGACGGCGTAGAGGCCGCCCGAGATGGGATGCTCGCCGAGGCCGACGCTGTTGCGCAGGCCCCAGCCCAGGAGGAGACCGGAGGTCGAGAAGAGGTAGGGCGTCGAGGAGGCAGTCAGGTTGGCGAGGTTGAAGGCGCGGATCTGGGAGAGGCCCGAGGTGACAGTTTCGGTCTGTGCCGCGTTGTCCTCGCCGCTGCCACGAGAGACGAGGAGCGTCCCTGGTTGCTTTTGGGACATGAGGAGCGTGCGGGTGACGAGATCGCTGTTGCTCATGTTGCTGATAAGGGTCTGCGGGGACCCATTGACGGTGGCCCCTTTGGCATCGTAGCTCCAGCCAAAGACAGACTCGGAGGATGAGGCGTAGAGAGTAGTGCCGTCGGCAGAGAGGGCGAGGCCGTGGTTGAGCTGCGTATCCAGTCACTGCCATCCCACCTATACATTCGTGTACCGATGTTGGCTCCCATGCAAGCTTACTGTCGTCATCTCGACAAGCATATGCGAATGGTTTGAGCTCAGACACGTGCCACCGTTGTCAGTGAACCGGTGTCGACTGATGCCCTTGCCGCTCTCGACGACGAGCAGGGCGCCAGTGCTGTCAAAGGCGATGCTGCGAGGCTTGGTTAAGCCTCCGGCCACAAGTTGGGCCTGCCATCCGCTGGCAAC
Source organism: Chaetomiaceae sp. PYS4301M (assembly GCA_023628425.1). NCBI lineage: Eukaryota > Fungi > Ascomycota > Sordariomycetes > Sordariales > Chaetomiaceae > Chaetomiaceae sp. PYS4301M. Next base: position 313,227 of record JAMAKR010000032.1, read on the forward strand.
GACGGGCAGCGAGTAGGATGGCACGAGAATGCTGGAGCATGCTTCATCGGCCATAACAGCCACAGTGAAGAGACCTGCGGCGTGAGCCAACCAAAATATTGTCCTCATACTGCGCGTTTCAGTCTGTGTAATTCGCAAGTGGAGAGCTATCTGTGTTGCAGGTCAGGCGAGGCTCGGTTCAAGGGGGTCAGCGTGGGGTCTACTCTGGCAATATGTGTTGAGCCGGGAGGGCGGTAACGAGCTGCTTGTGAGACAGCGGGAGCGGAGATGCATTGGTATCCTTGAGACGGCAAGATAACAAGTGCCGGGCATCAAATGTCACTCAGCTCAGCCGTGTCCGCCAACCATAAACCGCCTGGTACGTAAAGCCCAGAATCCCAGCCAAGAAATAAGCACGACGTGCTCGGCGTCCTCGGTGTCATTTATCCCGGGATTCTTAACATGAACGCTATGAGTGGCACCTGGCAAGTCGATGGCGTCCGTGGCTGAACTAGTTCATGGGCTCATGGGCTGCCGTTTCCCCGCATAACTAGTTCAGAGATGCTTCCCCTGACCAATCACCCTGCCGCCTTCCCGCGGCCACGATGGAATTCTGGGAGTTGGCACTTCGAGAGTAACACTGGACCACAAAACGACGACAACCACATGCACACCCCGCCACAGCTCATGCCGGCATCCCACCCAGGTTAGCCTCAACACGGCATATTGCTGCTGTCCCATCCTCGCCATCGCGGAGGTGTGGGGGACAGGTGTGGTCAGGAGCGGGGATTCTGCCAACCATCCTGTCATGTCAGACATGTTGCGGTCCCGTCTCCTCCTCTGGATCTCCTTGGACACCTCAAGCATCAAAGCTGGGCACTCCCCGCTTGAGTTGTCAACTTGTCTGTAAATAGCCTGCAGACCCAGTGACACCTCAGTGCAGCATCGGCAAGCCCCAGATTCCGGACTCCGGCCTGATATTGCTATCGGCGGGTTGTAATCAAGAAAACCTGCCCAAGAAGCCCACAGCTTTGGTCATAACCTGCAGTCAATCTGGCTGGCTTTCTGCTCATCTCGTGAATTTCATCATCGATCGTGCTTGACGGTCATACAGCAGCACTGGTGATATGCCGACCAGTGGCTGAGCGTCTCGCTATCGCCAACACGCAGACCCCAAAGCAAAGAAAAGAAGAAAAAAAGATGAGAGCAAACAACCTCCAGCGGTTCGTCGCAACCGCCTGCCTTCTCCACCCCGCTCTCGCCCTCCCACAAGCCGGCATCACCGTCGCACCCGCCCCCATCGCTTGGGTGACCGTTGACGACGCAGGCTCTGCGCAAACCATCACGCCATCCGTCATCACGACCCACGGGCACCTCACAACCGTCTCCAACGCGCCGGCCTCCTTCATCTCTACCGCCACTTACACCCTCTCCCCGAGCGGCCATGCCTCGACCTACACCGGCCTCGCCCCCGTCGCGTCCGCAACAGGAACGGGCGGCAGCCTAGCCGGCGTTTTCCCGGCCTGCGACGCCGACGCCAACATCGGCGTCGTCGAGCCCTTCTGCCTTCCCCGCCCGGGCAGCGAACTGCACCCCGGCAAGACATACTACAGTACGCCATGTCATTCCCTACTCCCCCTCAAACTGCATAACCCCCAAAACCATACCCCATAATGCTAACACCGAGTGCCAAAAACAACAGTAACCTGGTCCCCGAGCTACTTCTCCCCCCCTTCAATCCTCCTAACCCTCCAAGTCAACTTCTCCTCCTCCAGCACCACCACCACCACCTCCGAATCAACAGGCTTCACAGTCCCCCACATCCCCGCGTCACAGGCCTTCTACGCATGGACCATCCCTGCCGACTTCCTCACCTCCCACAACGCTGCCACCGGGAGTGGTGGTGATGGTGGGGGGGAACGGTTCGGCATTACCTTCGCGCTGGCCTATGACGATGAGAGCACCCCCGAGGAAGGGGACGTGTTTGTGCGGGTTGGGCCGGCGGTTTTTGTCACGCCGGATGATTCTGCTGGTGGTGGTGGTGTTGGTGCGGGGGGCAAGAAAGGAGGGGGGACTAATCTGGTTGCGATTGTTGTGCCAGTGGCGGTTGTTGCTGTGCTGGTTGGGCTTGCGGCGTTGTGTTTTGTGGCGTGGCGGCGGCAGGGGCGGGTGCCGTTCCTGGGAGGGAGGGTGTCGAGCGGTGGGTATGGAGTGCGGCGGAGTCGGTCGGAGAGGGTTGGGTCCGGGGCAGGCGGGGGTGGTGTCGGTGGCGGTGGTGGGGTCCGTCCTTGGGGGGATAACAAGTCTGAGACGGATGTCGGGGTCGAGTTGACGGATCGGGATCCTTGGTCGCCGACGTCACGGGGGGCCGGCTTAGACCGGCAGGATGGTGGCGGGAGGAATGTGTTTCGGGAGGAGGTGGAGCGGCAGGCGAGGTTGCGGTGATGGTAGTTTGTCGACGAGGAGGCGTTGTGAGAGGAGGGAAAAACAGGGGGTTGGTTATCGTCGGTACACCGGATTTGCGATTTCCTAGGTCTGCTCTCGCATTAGTCGTTCTCTTAGAGAAATTTATCGCGCTGATCCTGTTGTTCAACTTCCGTCGCCACCACAGACCCTCCGGCCAGCTCCGGCCCAAGCTCCGGGCCGGCCCCACTCCACCCGGTCACCGGCCTCGACAACAAGAAGCGGACAAAGTAATTAGATTGCATTATGTATCTGCATGAGCCGCCTGCCTTTCGGATGCGACAAATTACAAGGGTATAAACGTCTATCCGCACGTGCCGTGCCAAACCAAGCTGCCGTCGGACCGGCCGCCGGACCAGCCCCGAATCGAAGCGAGTGTGTGTGAGCGGAGCTCTCGTCATCAGATCATATCCCTATCCCCTGTATCCAAAACTGCCTCGCTGCCTACTACAGGCGCCCTCCAAACATTTGCTAAGAAAATTCCGTGTCGTAGTAAAGATTGTGCCGCCACCCCTTTTTATCGGTGCACCGCGCTGCTGACCAAGGAAATATGCGACTGTTTGCCGCTTTTCGGGTTTCTCTCTTTTCACTTTTCTTCCTTTTCTTTTCTTCACCACCCTGCATCACCAGGCTTGTAAAACCCCACCGCGCTCAACCGGACTTGCTTCTTGTTCTTGATCGACACGGGCGTCGGGAAATCGGATGGCGAAATGGGCGAATCAGGCCGGGGGACCCCGTGGTCGTCTTCCTCCGCTGGATCTTCCAAAATCCGGTGCGGCAGGTCATTTTGCCCCGCTGGGCTGACCTGCTCCGAGCCTCGCCGAGACGTGCTGGTGTCCATGCGCTGCGACTTCCGCGGCGCGGGCGGTGCCATGGCACTCAAGGATGCTCTCTGCTTTGCCGAAGCGGACTTCAGGCTGCTGACCGAGTTGGCCTTGCTGTCCCGCCGTTCGAGCCCCCCCCCACCCTGCAAAGTGAACCTGTCGTCGAGGTGGATGAAGTCGCTGATCTCCGAGCCAGGCGTGCGGAGAGCGTCGTACGACGACCGATCGACGATAATCTTCAGCGTCTCCACCTTCTCCTTCTTTTCGGCCACTTTGGACAGCGACAGCTGCCGTGGACGGGCGCTCAGCGCGCCTACTTCCTGGCGCATTGTGCTCCGGGACGATTGCCGCGACATGCTGCCAGTGCTGTCATTCGTCATCTCCCGCCTGAGCGGGTGGTGCTCCTCCCGATCCGTGTCTCCCTCAAACTCGGCAATGATGTCCTCCCGCATGCGTGCGCGCTTCAGACGGAGCGCGGCGAGGAGCATCTCCTCCTGCCGTGTGACCGCCATGAAGCGTCCGCTGTTGCCATCGTGGATGCTGCTGGCGGTGCTACCGCGGCGGCCGTTGGTCGCGTTGCTGAGACCGCTACGGATCGATCCATCCTCAGGCGCCGCGGGTGAGCGCTGGCTTTGGAGGTACAAGTCCACGCTGGTGGGGACCACCGCTCGCGAATGCTCCGGAACGCGCGAAACAGACGCTGATCGGGACCCGCGGTTCACCGGAGGTGCAGGGAAGTCAAACTGGGACTCGCTGCGCATCTTTTTCGGTGCCTTCTGGGCGGTTGTGTGGTTGCCGCCCTGGCCCTGGGAATGGGAGACTGTGCGATCGGTAGAGGTGGTGCCAATGGACAGCCGAGACGTCTCGTGTGCCACCGCATGACCCGACTGTCCCGTGATCGTGGAATTGAGCGAACTCTTCCGGGGGCTAATCTTGGGGGGTTTCACCACCGCAGGGCCCTGGGAGTTAAGCAAGACTTGGGGGGTGGGTGCAAAGCTGGTGCGTTTGACTGGCTTGGTCCGACCACCGTCATAAGGGCCGATGCTGGTCTGGGAGATGGGAGATCGCGGGCTCGTAGGGCTTGGTTGCCCGTCGCTCAGCGGTGGAACCGTGAGCGATCCCTTGGATGACATCTCGTAGTCGTCCTCCGAGTCGGACGAGAGTGCCAGCACGCTGTTCTGCAGCAAGTCGATCTCTTGCAGACTGCGGTCTGTCCGTTTGGATGCCTTTGACGTCCGGGTGTGTCGGCTCGAAATGCTGGCGCAGTCAGCGGGCACGGGGCTTGAGGGAGTCCCGGCGCCTGCTCGTCTGAGTTCGGCGGCGGTCAACCTCGGGGGCGCCTGCTTCGAGATATGAGCGCTTCGCGGCGCGTTGGTCGGAAACGGGGACAGATACGCTTTCCCAGATTGCCCAGGGGCTGGAAGGGGGTACGCTGAGGGTTGTCTGTCCGATGGCGGCGCAGGTTGATAGTCAGGTCTTGGGTGCTCCTGGTCCATGGCATCGGCAAAAGTCCGCTGCTCGTAGTGATCGTAGAGATGGTAAAGGTCGATGCTGGCCTTGGTCGGTTGCGCTTTGCCGCTGCCGGGCCGGCCGGTCGAATAGAGAGAGCCCTGCGACACTGGGCTCCCTCTCAACGACTCTCTCGTTGCCTTTTTCCTAAGGCTCCAGTCCGCTCGCTGATGCGGAGGCGGCGGAGTGGGCGTTGGCGAAGGAGACATGATTGAGGGTGATTTCGTCAGCGCACCATCCCCGAGAAGATTGCCCTTCTTGGGGTCCGGATGGAGATGCTTTGTCGACTTGTGGCCACGCAGCAATGAGGACAAATCAAGCCTTGAAGGCTTCTTTCGGGCCTTCTTAGCCTGGATCGGGTCGTTGAATTCGCCGTCAATGTCCAGCAACGCTTGGGCCTTCGCGGGGAGCCCCTTGGCCATGGCCGAGTTCGACGTTTGCTGGGAGATGGCAAGGGGAAGGTTGGACTTGTCGTAATAGGACGTGATGGTCGAACTGGACTGCCGCCGGCGCAGGCTCGACGCGTCGGTGGCGCCGTCAGGAACCATTGACCCAACCACGTCTTGTCTGCTCAAGGTCACCGGTGGTATGATCTCGGACTCCTCTTCCCATCGCCTGTCGCGCATCGTTTTGGGGGCACCCCACCGATCGCGAGTCGTGCCATGGTTGCTTCCGCCATTGGTGGTCTCGGTCACTGCGATGCTAATTCCGGAATTCGACTGGGTTTCCCACAACGGGATCGTGCGCGGGTCACCGGTAAGGTCTGCGGTTCCGAGTATCTTCTGGGCCTTGGTGGTGAAGGGCCCTGAGGGTCCAGAGGGTCCTGCTGCGGGCGGGGAAGGGGCGTGTTTCGCTTTGCGGCCGGGAAGAGGGAAGACGAATTTCGATGTATGGCCCATCTCGGCCGTCCTGCGAATCGTTTCCGACCTCGCCGTGGTCGATTCTGAGCTCCCGTGCCGAGTCCTGAGCACTTGTGTCGTGGTGTCGTGGTGCCGTGGTGCCGTGGTCTTCAGACGGGCGCTTCAGATGCATGGGCGAGAGACGGGATAAATTTCGTCGGAAGCCGTTCGTCGAAGAAAATGCGGCGCAAGAATCTGTCGTCGGCGTCGTGCGTATCCCAACAAGCGGTGGGGATTTCGGTCTTCGCCTGGTCAGCCACTGTTGGGAGCCGACAGGCAGGTTGTCGCCCAGCTGACGTGGAGGAGCTGATAAGAGGAGGATTCCCAGTCCCGACGCAACGGCGTGTTCATTTCCTTCTGCAAGGAACCGCCTGGCTGCGCGACACGACCGACGGGATCTTGCGTCTTATGTTCGGGTGGGTGGGCGCGAGGGGAGGGAGGGGAGCGTGGCAGGAAAGATTGGACGTCCTGGGATTTCCACGGCAAACAAAGCCCAACATGTCCTTGCCCGCTGTCCCGGCCGAACATGTGCAGACCGGGCACCCTGGGCGTCGGCAATCAGCAGGGTCCCTGGTGGTTAAGGCGACTCCACCCCCCTAGACTGCTCACGACGGCCGCAATTTGGCCAACGGCGATGGCCTCGATCGGAAGAGGAACGTTCCGTCAGCAAAGCCCTGCAAGCGGAAATGTCGAGTGTGTGTCCACGACCCCTCCTCCGCAAAATGGACCTCGATCCGGATGACGATGGGAAGAACAAGGCAGGAAGCGGTGGGGGTTGGCACTGGGGGAGACGATCCAGAAACACCCCCTTCCCCCCTTCCCCTCTCAACGGCGACCAGTGGCTGCAGCAACACCAAGCAATTCTCCGTAACGTTTGGCGTGACCAGCAAGTTAACGTGAGGTCTTGCTCAGTAGCGTTAGTTCACAATGAGCAACTAACCTATTGGGTGCCGGGCTGCATGTGGTGGTGGCACAAAACCCAGGATGTCCATCGATGTTGCCCGCGGCCCATCGCCGAGGAACACCTGGCCCTTGAAAAAGCTGGACGGGCCCGTGGTGGGAAACACAGCTGGGGTCAGGGCAGGGAATCCCTCAGGGCCGCTTTAATCTGCAGGGATCTCTGGCAACCCCTGCAAGAAGCCACGGCAAAAGCCATCTGTGTCATGACTGAAGCAGAAAATTTGGACGTCAGCAGCGAGCAACGATGCATCCACCACAAGGCAAACCTGACTTGGCTCCTTAGCCTCTTGAAACGGACTCCCGGCGTTCCGCAGCAACACCAAGTGTCATGCGTTGAGGTCCCGAAGCGCGAATGCCGTGGAGTTGACGTTGAGAAATTGCGAGTCAAGAAGGAGCGGCGGTCTGGCGTGGGAAGCGACAGCGGCTCACTGCGTGCAGAAACAGCGATCGTCATCTCATTCCAGCGTGGCCGCCCAGTGCCGCCCAAGCAGCCAAGGTGGCATTCTGCGGAGGGAAGCGACTTCAAGCGAGACCTGAGGAGCACTGTTCGACTGAATGTGGCCAGCGGAGACTGATGATCGCCCGCAATCTCGCCAGGGCCCCCATCGTCGCCCCGTCGTAAATCGGCGAGCGATCGCCCGGTGCACCACTGCACACAAGGGTGAGAATCGAGTTAACGTTAACGTTAATCAGTTTAGCTGGCTGGAAACACAATCCCCGGATTTCCCAACAATCCCACTCTCCGCAGGGGGGGTCGAGCTGAGGGTGCGTGTCAGGTGGGCATGATCTCAAATTGCGGCGATGCTGCCCGCGCAGCTGGGTGGAAAAAGAAAGAATCGGATGCGGGAGCCACGGGGGATGATCTTTCTTTGCTGTGATGTCAGTGGGCCTGAAAAGCCAGGCAGGGACTGCTCTGCCTGTTGGAATGTCCCGACTCTCGCGCCTGACTTTTACACCAACTACACGCTTGGCAAGAGCCTGCACTTCCACCGCAAACTCGATCCATTCCTTGGCTTCGGCCGAGTTGCCGACGCAAGCAAACAAATTTGACAAGCGAGCTTCAAACCGCCGAATGCCATGCGTTTGGGTTTCAAAGCCGCCGAAAACGCGCTAAGCAGGAAAATCACCGACTGATCTGCGATCAGCACGGCCATCAGATGCAGATGATATGGATGTGACATGCAGCCACTCCCTCCTGCTGTGCCGCTCTCCCATTCCCCAGCCGTGGCCCAGCCGTGGCCCAGAGCATCAATCACCGGCACTCGACGCCACAGGCCCACCGCTTCATCAATCTTGCAATTTGACACTCTCGATGATCCAAGCCGGCCCATGCCAGGATGACCCAGCCACACGGGCCTCTCCAAGGGAACGGATCGCGAATTTTTTTAGCAAAACGTTAACGTGAACCAGTTTAGCGGAGCGGCTCGTGGCTCACGGGCCTCGACCACCTTCCCACCAACCAACTGTGCCGCCAACCCTGTCCCGCCCAATGCCCGTTCCGCTTCGGACCCAGCAAACGAAGCAGGTGTTCGTGGGCGCAGCACCATGTGGCTCGACCAACCCTCGATGGTGGTCTGGTCGGCGGCATTTCCGACAGGGAGAGACTGCCGAGGAAACCCATGTCATCAAACATCGCGAACCGGACAGCGCGCGGGCAAGGACAAAAACATTCGAGTTGCCCCTTGCGTTGTCTCCTTTTATTTTGTTTTTTTATATATCCCCTCGAACGCAAGCTACCAACGAGATGCCGAGCCAGCGTTGACCGCCCGTTTTCGGCCACGGGACAAGGCTGCTTGGAACTGACTGACGCACGCAGACAGAGAGGGTGAAGTGACAACGGGTATCTCGGTACCAAACCCCCATTTCACAACCGCGAGTGTATCATCATGCGTTGCACCACCACCGCACGCTGTAATTCGTGCCATTGTTTCCCCTTGCAAAAACCCCTTCCGTTCGCCATCTTGGTCCGTTCCGTCTCGGCGTTCGGTCCCGAAAACAGTCGACCTTGCGAATGAAAGGCAAACAAAAACTCACCTCCCCTTACTTTGTTACTCACACACACATGGACCCCAAGCATGGTCAATGCGGCCGTCCCGTTCCGGCCCAACACCAGCAACAGCACCAGCAGAAGTAGCAGTGGAATCCAGAAATCGAACCCAACCCACCGACCGTCCAATGCCGAAGCGGGGGACGGCATGCGCGCGGGATCGGACCCCTCCCCGCAAGCCGAGTGCGGGGAATCACACGCACACGCCAGGAACCTCGGAAACCCGCCATCATCGTCGTCGCTGTCGTCGCCCACCTTCTGGATCCGTCGAGAAAGGGGACTTGGGCACGGACACCCGCCAAGGATATCTGCCGCTCTTGATGCTCGATGCTTGCTTGGTTGGTTGCATGCTGTCACGCTGCAGAGGACGGCAGTGCGGTGCTGGGATGTGATGTGATGCCGTTGTGCTTTGGTGCGGAGTGGTGGTGGTGCGGAGTGGTGTGGTTGGTGGTGAGGGGTAAATTGAAGCTGGCTGCTGGGGAAGCACATGCAAGAAGAGATGCAAACGTGATGTTGGCTTGCCTTAGGCTCGGTAGGTTGTTCGTAAGAGGGGCGTCACTGATGGGAGAGGGGTGAAGACGCATGCTGCAGGAGAATGTGTGAGGTGCTGCAATCATCGTCCGCAATGAGCAGGATGCAGTAGTTTATATCACGCTCGCAGGCGTTCCTGTACGCCTGTCGGTGGGTTTCTTGCTGGCACCTCATCGGTGGGGGAGAATGAGCTCACTGGCATATCACTGAGACATTCCCTGCATCAGAACATCCATCAGAACATCCACGCCAACAAAATGCACCGGAGCTGGCAATGATAAGCTGTATTCGAAAATATGTATATACACAACGCGGGGCTCCTGTTGTCGCCCAACCATCTGTCTTTCTGAGACCGCAGCCACATCCATCCAATCCATCCATCTTCCTTACTCAAGCAAGAACTTGTTCCCCCTCTCACTTGGTTATCCATTCAACACCCATTGACCCACCACCCGAAACCCCCGGTGTCGTGAATGCTCCCAACGGCGCCGTGTAATGCTCCTGACTCTGCTCTCCCGTGCCGTAATCCAGTCTTTTTGCCCCATGCCTTGTACTCCTCATGTCATCCAATCCATCCCTCCCATTGATCCATGGGGTTCATTCGTTCCCGGCAAAAGCCGTCCCAGACCGCTGGCGGTCCCGCCAAAACCTTTAAAAGCACCCGATATAAAACACCACGTCCAGCCGTTAAACCTCCATGATAAACACCCAAAGCCCATCACTCCATCAATCATCACTCTTCCGCCCCCTAGACGAAGGCGTGCGCTCGTGGAACATGAGCGGCGACGCCGGGCGGGACGTCGACAGTCCCGCGCCGCCGCCGCCGCCGCGGGCCGAGTCCAGCGGGTTGACGGTGAGCCTGTCCTGGTCGACATAGCGCGGGGTGGTGCCCTCGACCGTGGTCTTCTCGTAGCTCACGATGCTGATGGGCGGCGGGCGGGAGCGCTTGCGCTCGGGCAGGCTGTACATGTAGGTCGCGCCCAGGACGAGGGCGGTACCGATGATAAACTGCATGGTTCAGTCGGGTTAGTCGTTTGGGGGAGGGTTTGAGTTTTGGTCGGGGGGATGCGGAAGAGAGGGACATACGGAGAGTGACACTTCAAAGTTGAAGAAGACGACGCTGAAGAGGAAGCTGACGACGATGCTGATGCTCGTGGCGAAGTTCTTGGCGATGTTGTCGGCGTAGTTGATGCAGAGGGAGGCCAGCACGCCGCCCAGCGCCTGGAGGCCGATGGCTGTCCACACGATGCCGTTGTACCCGTCAAAAAAGCCGTGCTTGGCGATCTCGGCGCCGTCGTTGATGATGACACCGATGATGAGCGCCGGGAAAATGGAGTAGAAGGAGAGCTGGATGTTGCGTGTCCAGACAGACACGGGCGTCGCCGAGTCCTTCAGCAGCTTCTCGAAGTAGACCCCCGTCAGCCCGGACACGACCGCCGCCACCAACACGGCGGCCAGACCGATCGAGTAGTTCATCTTAGGGGTCCCATCGAGGTCCTCCGCAATGCCCTCGTACGTTGCCGACCGCTTCGTGAGCTCGGTCGCCAGCCCGGTGAAGCTTCGCTTCGTCAACTCCCTTGCGGCGCCCGTCACGCCACCTGCAAACTGGCCGAGCTCGTGGAGGGATCGTGGGAAGAAGTCGTCGCTGAAGTCGTGGATGGCCAGTGTCCGGTCTTTCAGATTCGACGACGGGAGAGACACGACTGACACACCGACCGTCAGGAGGATGAGCGATAGCCAGCGCCTGGCTCCGAGGGTGCGGCCGAGCAGGAGGATCATGAACACTGCCGTCGTGATAATCTGGGCAAGTCAGCGGACCAGCGAATTCCCTTGAGGAAGAAAGACTCCAGGGACTAAAGCATCCTGCCTACCTTCAGCTGGTAAAGCACCTGGAAATGCACGGCGTCCAAGTTGCTCAGTGCCGCATATTGCAAGGTATTCTCCAATGTGTACAGAACTGCAGGAATCGCGAGCTTCCAGCTGTCGCCGGAGAAGACCTGGTTGTATATTTGCTCAAACAGCACCGTCACGGGGGTCTGCGGCGCAAGACTCCTCGAGACCTCGTGCATGGAGAATGTCAGGGATATCGCGAGTTTGATGATCTCGTTGAGGAGGACGGCGGTCGAGGCAAAGTAGCGGTGGTCGCCGGGAGGTGTCATGATCCTCGAGTAGTGCATGATCTGGGGGATCGCGTGTGTCAGTCAGTGCTGCCGAGGGTGTCGTCGAGGGGAGGAGGGGCGGGTCTCGAGCGTACTAGGATGAGTGCTGAGTTCTGCAGCATCAACTGCGCCCGTTATGTTAGCTGCTATCCATTGTCGGTCCTCCTGCTTGTTTCAGGGCCAAGACGTGGACATACTGTGAGCAGCGATGCCTGCTTCATGGGCATGCCGAGCAGGGTCGGCCCCGTCGCCATCTTAGGGCTGCGGGCAGCCATGTTTGGGTTGGATGCAGCGATTGGCGGCCCGCTGGTGGCCAAAATGTGTCCTGGTGTCCTGGCTTGGTGTCTTTGGCGCTGGTCGCTCGAATGGGCTCCCGGGAGTGCTGATGTTCCTCCGTCTAAAGCCGGCGCGGCGGGTCGCAGTCACGGTATTTGAGTTTGTGTTTGTGTTGTGGTTTTGCACAAAAGGGCCAGTCGCCCAGGTTTCGCGACGTCACCAAGACAAAAATTGGTGGTGTGCAAGCTCAGGTCAGTCCCAGGTAATCCAACGCACGGGTCGCGTGTGCCGAGCAGCTTGCACCTGCAGGTCTGCAGGTCTGCAGGTATCAGGGCAGTCAGGGCAGTCAGGGCACCGCGCTGAGTGGTACGCGCAACAGGGTCCCAGATTTTGCTTGTGTGCGCTCGAGTTCGTCGATCAATCTCCTGTTTGGCAGTTCCCAAAGCGGCGATGTTGTTAGCGCAGGCCAAGCAGTTTTGAAGGGATTTGACATTGGAACTCCCGTCGTCGCCGAGATTGGGGAAGCTCAGAAAAGACACAAGGTAGGTAACCAACAACGGCGGCTTTCCGAAAGGTGAAAACAACCTGGAAGCACTTACAGGCACCTCGCCAGTCGCAATGCTTCGCCTCTTACAATATGGAGATTGTGCCGCAGCGAAGAATCAGCCAAAAAAGAGATGCGCCGCAAGACCGGCTCACCTTGACCTAAATAACAAAAGCACAAAGAACCCCGACAAGCAGCATCCAACGTCATTGATGAGGAGCACATCCACATCCACCATCGCTTGCAACCCCTCACTCCCATCCCCCCGGCAAGCAGCGCAAGCTTCCCACCCCGCCCCAGCTCTGCTGGCATTCCCCACTCGTCCAGCTGGCTTCAGTGGACCCCGAAAGGACCGAGACCACCTCCTGATCTGGCGGGTGGCTGGCAATGAATGGTCATCACCTGCGCCGCCATGATTATTTATTGGCACCCATTTTTTTTGGTTGCGGTCAAGAAAGCGGTCAGACGAGCAGTGCTTCTCCGCATCTTTCGAATCCAGTGACTTGGGGCGCCTGCCCTGATGCAGCACGCTGCGCACCTTGATGGCATGCGGTGTAACCCCACTCGGCGATGGGCCACCCCTCGTCCGAGGCCGAAGTGGAGAACCGGAGAAGGCCACTGGGGACGGCAGACCGGCCGGCCCGCCGATGAGAGACCTCATCTCCCATAGATAGACCCGCTTGATAGACCCGGCATGGAGGGAATCCTCAGGGACCGCGGGCGGGATTATCTTTCTCCCCGCCTTTTTTTACCTTTTTTTCTTTCTTTTCCTTTTCTCTCTTCTTTTCTGTTTCCTCCCAAGCCCCCTCTTTTTTTTGGGGGGGGGGGGTTG